>JASAMW010000728.1:0-70274 GCA_030247985.1 Epsilonema sp. ZAB3_2
TATGTAGCGCTTGACGTTACAATTACCGTATTGCTCGATCCATTCCTTTGTGCTCTTCTCTTTCATTGTACAAGCGAGCTATTTGATTCATCGTTTGCTGAAAGAGCAAGTTCACAGGAGCTTCGGTGGCCGGGTTTGCTTCGTGGCCGGGTTTACCCCACAGTGCCCTAAATTCACGGGTCTTCTACGCGATGGTTGAGCTATACAGCAGCAACAGAATTATTGCCCAGTTTTACCCCGTACCCTACTCTGTGCAACGTCCGTATTTCTTTTCCTACTGCAGGTTGGCTGGTTTGGCGGTGTTGGAAGAGAGCGAGAGTTTGGCGCGACTGTGCGAGATTACGAAAAGAGTGGGGAGTGGAGGTGGCACTTGATGCGCTGCAGCAGGAACTCGAGTCCTCCGACAGCTACAGAAACTCGCCGACCGCCAGACAGTACTTTCAGGTGAGTCTGAACCTGTCCACGCAGTATGATTGTGCGGGTTAATTTGGGCAAGAGGGGGGGGGGGGTATTTCGGACCACCTCAGCAGAGTGCACAACAGGATGTTTGGAGCTGTATCACTATTTATCACTTTCCAACTGGAAGGACGTATCCTCCGCCCCAAATTACCCCGCACGCACTGCATTGCATTTACTTGACGAGTAAACTCCTCCCGGTGATTTCACTGCTTTATGTTGCGTCTTAACACATACCCCGAGGAGGCGTCATTGTTGACAACACGTAACAGATTTGTGGTCCGTTCATAATGGGGTTGTAGGTTTGTTGTCCGTGTGTTGCTTCGTTGTCGGTTTGTTGTTTGTTTTGTTGTCGGACAACACCCAATATGAACGGACAACAAACGGACAACAAATCTGTTTCGTGTTGTCAGTACGGCCGCCTCCTCGGGTTATGTATTAAACCTTACTGAATAATGGTGAATTCACCCTGAGTGCAACTCAGGCCCGTGAAGTTGCAATTTCACCACGTGTGTTGCGCACTCACTGTCTGTGTGTGAACGTACGATATGAATGGACTCTGTTATGTGTGCACTTGCGCTTGCACTTCTTGTACATACATTCATGTGCAGGATATGCGCTTCAACAACGCGGTTCGCGAGCTGTTCCTGGCGCGCCTGGTGAACCTGCTCTACTCCTACGAGACGTTCGTAGTGGGCGGAGCCTGCGCCTCTCGCGAGGAGTACGTGTCCAATCAGCGCGACTCCCTCCAGAACTTCGACAAAGCCTCTTTCCTCTCGGATCAGCCCGACTCCGCCCTCCCGTTTCTGGCCGCTTTTCTAGAGACGCAGGTACGTGTACAAGGTACCGTGGGGTAAATCCGACCACCTAAGTTTCAGGCGTGCACATCTTCTCAGCAACCAATGAGCCGATTGAGACAGTAAGATATTCATCGATTCCTTGAACTCTGCTCTTTCAAACGAGCTATTTGGTTCATCATTTGCTGAAACTAACAAATTCACAGGAGCTTGGGTGTCCCGGATTTACCCCATAATACCTTATTAGGCGTCGTAAGGAAAGGATTGACAAGGAATGACGCCGACGATCCTGCTGGCAGCCATGATCTAAACTTTTCCTGCGGTCGCTGTCGACCAACCCCCATCGCGACAACGCAACTGCTTCATTCCCCTGGGGGGTAGGTACATGGTAACTTGAGGCGCATTTCCGCCCCAATTTTCCATTTGCGCCCCAAAATTCAGCTGCCAGAGGCGCAAAATTACTGTATGGTGGATATGAAGAGGTGCCGGAAGGTGGCAGGCAAAGAGGTGTGTATTTGGCATTTTGCGCCTCAGGTTTTTGTCAGCTACCTACCCCCCTGCGACACGATACGACAATTAGTTTATTGCTGTGTATGCTTGCAGATGTTTACGACGTTTGTGGACTGGAAGATTCTGGCGCAGTGGGAGGAGGAGCCGGAGTCGAACCTGCTGCTCTTCGACGCGCGCGTGCAGCAGATGAGAGAACGTAGCGGCATGGCCATCGTCCGCACGCCCACCGCAGAAACGCCGCCGCCTCTGCTCACTTTCCACACGGGTATGTACATTGTTACGTGCTACGTACGCATTTGGCAATAGCGTCCGAGGCCAGTAGTGTACGTAAACTAGGTCTAGGTATGTACGTATATAGTACTGTGGGGTAAACCCGGACACGGGGGTAAACCCGGACACCTAGTAGTATACCGTATTTTTGGTGTATAGCCCCATGGGGCGATACGTGTTTTAGGGCATAATCGCGGTTAAAACAGGGTTATTCTAGCATAAGACATGCTCAGCTAAGCTTATAGGCATGTTAGCATGGTGTAGGAGTAGCTATAGCTAGCTTATGACCAGCTTACATAGGTAGGTTAGGTACCTTCCAGTACATGGGGTCATACACCAGTGATATACATAGGACAAAATTTATGTTTTGCCAATGGGGGGTTATACACTGGGGGGGGGGATATACTCAGGGGAATAGATCTAAAACGGTATCTCTGCAAGCATACGACCGATTGAGACAATATTCTTCCAATTGATCCTTTGAACTCTCCTCTTCCAACTGAGCTACCATGTTCGTCATTAGCTGAAGCGGCAAGTTCAAAACAGCGTGAGTGGCCGGGTTTACCCCGTGGCCGGATTTACCCCACACTACCCTATACAGGATAACCAACATATTCACAGCCGCTTGATGCCACTTTCACGAGACGTCCGTAAACTCCTCCTTTCGTCAACCAGTATACGATTGACTTGGGGTGGGTTGACGAACGGACGGACACGTATGGGTTGACGAACGAACGGACGGCCGGTTTTACGGAATGGGAATATCTTACTCGTCTCAATCGGCTCATTGGTTGCTGAGATGTGCACCCTGAAACTTAGGTGGTCGGATTTACCCCACGGTACCCTGTACACGTACCTGCGCTCAGAAAAGCGGCCAGAAACGGGGAGGGCGGAGTCGGGCTGATCCGAGAGGAAAGAGGCTTTGTCGAAGTTCTGGAGGGAGTCGCGCTGATTGGACACGTACTCCTCGCGAGAGGCGCAGGCTCCGCCCACTACGAAGTCTCGTAGGAGTAGAGCAGGTTCACCAGGCGCGCCAGGAACAGCTCGCGAACCGCGTTGTTGAAGCGCATATCCTGCACATGAATGTATGTACAAAGAAGTGCAAGCGCAAGTGCAGCACATAACAGAGTCCATTCATATCGTACGTTCACACACAGACAGTGAGTGCGCAACACACGTGGTGAGTTTGAACTTCACGGGCCTGAGTTGCACTCAGGGTGAATTCCACCATTATTCAGTAAGGTTTAATACATAACCCGAGGAGGCGTCATTACTCGCGACAACACGAAACAGATTTGTTGTCCGTTTGTTGTCCGTTCATATATGGGTGTTGTCCGACAACAAAACAAACAACAAACCGATAACGAAGCAACAAACGGACAACAAACCGACAACCCCATTATGAACGGACAACAAATCTGTTACGTGTTGTCAACAATGACGCCTCCTCGGGGTATGTGTTAAGACGCAACATAAAGCAGTGAAATCACCGGGAGGAGTTTACTCGTCGAGTAAATGCAATGCAGTGCGTGCGGGGTACTTTGGGCCCCGAACCAAACCTACTTCCAGTTGGAAAGTGATAAATAATACAACACCAAACATCCTGTTGTGCCATCTGCGGAGGGGTTCCGAAATACCCCCCCCCCCCTATTTCCCAAATTCCCCCGCACTATCATACTGCGTGGACAGGTTCAGGCTCACCTGAAAGTACTGTCTGGCTGTCGGCGAGTTTCTGTAGCTGTCGGAGGACTCGAGTTCCTGCTGCAGCGCATCAAGATGCCACCTCCACTCCCACTCTTTTGAATCTCGCGCAGTCGCGCCAAACTCTCGCTCTCTTCCAACACCGCCAAACCAGCCAACCTGCAGTAGGAAAAGAAATACGGACGTTGCACAGAGAGGGTACGGGGTAAAACTGGGCAATAATTCTGTTGTTTCTGTATAGCTCAACCAAGTCGCGTAGAAGACCCGGAGTAGGGCACTGTGGGGTAAACCCGGCCACGAAGAAACCCGGCCACGAGCTTCTGTGAACTTGCTCTTTGCAGCAAACAATGAATCAAATAGCTCGCTTGTACAATGAAAGAGAAGAGCACAAGGAATCATCGGTATCATACTCGTCTCAATCAATCACTCGTTGCCAGCCAAGATATGCAGCCCTGAAACTTGGGTGACCGGATTTTCCCATGGCTGGGCTTACCCCATAGTACCCTACACATCGGGCATACGTTCCTTTCTCTCTGGTTTCTCAAAGTCGAGAAGGAAAATTTGCCAGATGTGCAGGCAGGGATCGAACCCTGGGACCTCTCGCGTTCCAAGCGAGCGTCCTAACCATTGAACTACACACCCGGATGACCTCAGTCACACAAGTTCCCCTTTTTGATCATGACATCTCAAACTCCACTCTTTTCTTTCCCTTATCAAAAATATATACTGATCATTTTTTTGTAGCTTCTGCCTGTTATAGGAGCGCTTCTCTGGAAATGCACCTTTGGCACTTTTTATGTCAGCAGCCGTTTTCCAAACATATTGAGCCTTGCATTACGTTGCTGACCAGTTTAAAATTTAACCCCTCCTGTATGCTGAGATATAGCTGCTGGTAGGCCCAAATTGTCCCTCACGTGCCCGCCACTTTTTCAAAAGTCCTTACCATCATTCTACTCAAGTTTCGTCGCTGATTTCGGTTTGGGGCGTGCCCCGTCGAAATTTTGAATACAGCACAAAAATTGACGAAAAGGATCAAATTAGGCCAAAATTACTTCGTTTTCGACTATATTCACGGTATAGTGATCAAAATTTCGAAGGGGCATGCCCCAAACCAAAATCAGCGAAGGAAAATGAAGTAGAAGTGATGGTAAGCTTTTTAAAGAAAGTGACGGGCACGTGAGGGGCAATATGGGCCTACCAGCAGCTATATCTCAGCAGTACAGAGGGGATAAATTTTATACTGGTCAGCAACGTAATGCAGAAGGCTCAATATGTTTGGAAAGGTGCTGGACCATAAAAAAGGTACCTAAGGTGCATTTCCAGAGAAGCACTCTATAACAGGCAGAAGCTAGAAAAAAATGATCAGTAATTCTGCTTAGGAGAAGAATGAGGTGAAAAGGATCCAATAAATAGGGGATTTGAAAGGGGCGAATACGGGCCACGCCTCATCGTTCTCCTTTTCACTACGTCCTCCTTTCTCATCTTTCCCCAGGATTTCCTTGCACCCCGCCTCTCTTCCTCCTCCTCCTCCTCTAAACGCCAGCTCGTCTTCAATTGCCTCTTCATCAACGCAATCGAGCACGAGCCTCCTCTCCTTCCTTCTTCCTTCCCCCTCTCCATCACCTCCGCGCAGCAAACAGCCCGCTCCCAAAAAAGAACCAAAAAGAACAGACCCCAAAAACCAAAGAGCCCCCAAATCATACAGCACAGACAAAAAAAAAAACAAAGCGCCACACCGAAAGAGCAGACTCACGTAGCGCTACAAGCGCCAAACAGCAACAGACAAGCAACCCAACCACACACAGCGAGCTTCCCCCCACCGCAACAAGCCAAGACCCCACCACCCAACACCCAATATCTCACCCAAGGCATCCCAAAGAGCAGCCCAAAACACAAGCAAAGCACCAACACCCCAAAAACAACCAACCCAGCACCACACACACTACAAACAAAAAGCACAACAAAAGAAAAAGAAAAAAGCCAAAAGCCAGAAAGAAGCAAAAAACATCGCAAACCACCAAAAAAAAAGCAACAAACACGCGCCCAAAAGCAAAAAAAAAAAAACAACCAAATACCAAACACCACAAGCAAAGCCAAAACCACAAACACTCCCCTCAAAAAAAAAACCCTCCACCCAAAAAAATAATCCACGCCCTAGAATTATAATTTGTACTATAATACTACCCTTCCCGTTCTCTGCGCACGCCAAGTGCGCATTCCTACGTGAATCGCCCTTTACTTCACGCAATACCTACCATTCTTCTCTGCGTAAAATGCGCATTCCTACGCGAATCGTCTCTTACTTCACGCAATACCATTCCCCTTCTCTGCGTCAACTGTGCATTCCTATGTGAATCGCCCCTTACCTCCTGCAATTCCTTTCTCCTTCTCTGCTTCAACAGTGCATTCCTATCTAGGTCTGGATCGCCTGATGCTGGTCGCTGAGAGTTTGGCGGCGTTGCTGTTCCCCTTTAAATGGCAGCACGTGTTCGTGCCAATTCTGCCCTACTCTCAGTCCGTCTTTCTCGAGGCTCCGCTACCCTACATCATGGGACTCGCCTATGATGACTGTGTGCCCAGGGAAGTGTATCAGGTGAGTGGAATAGGTACTTATGGACCAGTTGCGTTGTCGCGACGTGAATTCACCGGGAGTTTTCTCGCTACGTGTGTAGCGTACTAATGTATGCTTGCTAAGGCAGCTGCTTCATTGGGCTAGCGCCCGTGTGTGTAGCGCTACACACGTCACCGAGTAAAAACCTGCCTTGAGTTTACTTACCACGTGTGTGGCGCACTTATTGTTTATTACCTTTTTTTCAGTCCACAGCCTGTGTCGTGGATGTGGATTCTGGCGGATTAGAACTTCCGGAAGATCTTCCCCTCTTTCCTGACCGTTCCCTTCTTCAAGCGGAGCTGCTCAAACTCTTCAAAACCCACGATCCCTCCCTTCTCTCCCTCAATCGACCACCCAAACCATCGAGAACTGGCAGTAAAGATCGACAGTCTGACCTGTCGCAGCAAGGAGGCGTGAAGATGAGGGAGGGAAGACCAAGAAGAAGGAAGGAGAGCGAGGAGAGGAGGCTCAAAAGGATGTCCCGGAGTTTTGACGAGGACGCGATGAGTGCGTTGATGAAAGAGGCGAATAATAATGAAAGACAGAAGCCTGGCGGAGTGGATTTGGTGCTGGGTGATGTGAGAAATGGAAAAGAGGAGGAGGAGGAGGAGGAAGAGAGGGCGAGGCAAAGGTGAGCAAGAAGGAAAAATATATAATTCTGCTTGGGGAAAGAATGGAGGACGTAGTGAAAAGAAACGATGAGGCATTGGCCCGTATTCGCCCCTTTCAAATCCCCTATTTATTGGACCCTTTTCACCTCATTCTTCTCCTAAGCAGAATTACTGATCATTTTTTTCTAGCTTCTGCCTGTTATAGAGTGCTTCTCTGGAAATGCACCTTAGGTACCTTTTTTATGGTCCAGCAGCCGTTTTCCAAACATATTGAGCCTTCTGCATTACGTTGCTGACCAGTATAAAATTTAACCCCTCCTGTATGCTGAGATATAGCTGCTGGTAGGCCCAAATTGCCCCTCACGTGCCCGTCACTTTCTTTAAAAGTTCTTACCATCATTCTACTTCATTTTCTTCGCTGATTTTGGTTTGGGGCATGCCCCTTCGAAATTTTGATCACTATACCGTGATATAGTCGAAAACGAAGTAATTTTGGCTAATTTGATCCTTTTCGTCAATTTTTGTGGTGTATTCAAAATTTCGAAGGGGCACGCCCCAAACCGAAATCAGCGAAGAAAATTGAGTAGAATGATGGTAAGAACTTTTGAAAAAAGTGGCGGGCACGTGAGGGACAATTTGGGCCTACCAGCAGCTATATCTCAGCATACAGGAGGGGTTAAATTTTAAACTGGTCAGCAACGTAATGCGGAAGGCTCAATATGTTTGGAAAACGGCTGCTGGACCATAAAAAAGGTGCCAAAGGTGCATTTCCAGAGAAGCACTCTATAACAGGCAGAAGCTAGAAAAAAATGATCAGTATATATTTTTGATAAGGGAAAGAAAAGGTGGAGTTTGAGATGTCATGATCAAAAAGGGGAACTTGTGTGACTGAGGTCATCCGGGTGTGTAGTTCAATGGTTAGGACGCTCGCTTGGAACGCGAGAGGTCCAGGGTTCGATTCCCTGCCTGCACATCTGGCAAATTTTCCTTCTCGACTTTGAGAAACCAGAGAGAAAGGAACGTATGCCCGATGTGTAGGGTACTATGGGGTAATCCCAGCCATGGGAAAATCCGGTCACCCAAGTTTCAGGGCTGCATATCTTGGCTGGCAACCAGTGAATTGATTGAGACGAGTATGATACCGATCGATTCCTTGTGCTCTTCTCTTTCATTGTACAAGCGAGCTATTTGATTCATCGTTTGCTGAAAGAGCAAGTTCACAGGAGCTTCGGTGGCCGGGTTTGCTTCGTGGCCGGGTTTACCCCACAGTGCCCTACATTCACGGGTCTTCTACGCGATGGTTGAGCTATACAGCAGCAACAGAATTATTGCCCAGTTTTACCCCGTACCCTACTCTGTGCAACGTCCGTATTTCTTTTCCTACTGCAGGTTGGCTGGTTTGGCGGTGTTGGAAGAGAGCGAGAGTTTGGCGCGACTGCGCGAGATTACGAAAAGAGTGGGAGTGGAGGTGGCACTTGATGCGCTGCAGCAGGAACTCGAGTCCTCCGACAGCTACAGAAACTCGCCGACCGCCAGACAGTACTTTCAGGTGAGCCTGAACCTGTCCACGCAGTATGATAGTGCGGGGTAATTTGGGCAAGAGGGGGGGGGGGGGGATTTCGGACCACCTCAGCAGAGTGCACAACAGGATGTTTGGTGTTGTATTATTTATCACTTTCCAACTGGAAGTAGGTTTCGTTCGGCCCAAATTACCCCGCACGCACTGCATTGCATTTACTTGACGAGTAAACTCCTCCCGGTGATTTCACTGCTTTATGTTGCGTCTTAACACATACCCCGAGGAGGCGTCATTGTTGACAACACGTAACAGATTTGTTGTCCGTTCATAATGGGGTTGTCGGTTTGTTGTCCGTTTGTTGCTTCGTTGTCGGTTTGTTGTTTGTTTTGTTGTCGGACAACACCCATATATGAACGGACAACAAACGGACAACAAATCTGTTTCGTGTTGTCAGTAATGACGCCTCCTCGGGTTATGTATTAAACCTTACTGAATAATGGTGAATTCACCCTGAGTGCAACTCAGGCCCGTGAAGTTCAAACTCACCACGTGTGTTGCGCACTCACTGTCTGTGTGTGAACGTACGATATGAATGGACTCTGTTATGTGCTGCACTTGCGCTTGCACTTCTTGTACATACATTCATGTGCAGGATATGCGCTTCAACAACGCGGTTCGCGAGCTGTTCCTGGCGCGCCTGGTGAACCTGCTCTACTCCTACGAGACTTTCGTAGTGGGCGGAGCCTGCGCCTCTCGCGAGGAGTACGTGTCCAATCAGCGCGACTCCCTCCAGAACTTCGACAAAGCCTCTTTCCTCTCGGATCAGCCCGACTCCGCCCTCCCGTTTCTGGCCGCTTTTCTAGAGACGCAGGTACGTGTACAGGGTACCGTGGGGTAAATCCGACCACCTAAGTTTCAGGCGTGCACATCTCAGCAACCAATGAGCCGATTGAGACGAGTAAGATATTCATCGATTCCTTGAACTCTGCTCTTTCAAACGAGCTATTTGGTTCATCATTTGCTGAAACAACAAATTCACAGGAGCTTGGGTGTCCGGATTTACCCCATAATACCTTATTAGGCGTCGTAAGGAAAGGATTGACAAGGAATGACGCCGACGATCCTGCTGGCAGCCATGATCTAAACTTTTCCTGCGGTCGCTGTCGACCAACCCCCATCGCGACAACGCAACTGCTTCATTCCCTGGGGGGTAGGTACATGGTAACTTGAGGCGCATTTCCGCCCCAATTTTCCATTTGCGCCCCAAAATTCAGCTGCCAGAGGCGCAAAATTACTGTATGGTGGATATGAAGAGGTGCCGGAAGGTGGCAGGCAAAGAGGTGTGTATTTGGCATTTTGCGCCTCAGGTTTTTGTCAGCTACCTACCCCCCTGCGACACGATACGACAATTAGTTTATTGCTGTGTATGCTTGCAGATGTTTACGACGTTTGTGGACTGGAAGATTCTGGCGCAGTGGGAGGAGGAGCCGGAGTCGAACCTGCTGCTCTTCGACGCGCGCGTGCAGCAGATGAGAGAACGTAGCGGCATGGCCATCGTCCGCACGCCCACCGCAGAAACGCCGCCGCCTCTGCTCACTTTCCACACGGGTATGTACATTGTTACGTGCTACGTACGCATTTGGCAATAGCGTCCGAGGCCAGTAGTGTACGTAAACTAGGTCTAGGTATGTACGTATATAGTACTGTGGGGTAAACCCGGACACGGGGGTAAACCCGGACACCTAGTAGTATACCGTATTTTTGGGTGTATAGCCCCATGGGGCGATACGTGTTTTAGGGCATAATCGCGGTTAAAACAGGGTTATTCTAGCATAAGACATGCTCAGCTAAGCTTATAGGCATGTTAGCATGGTGTAGGAGTAGCTATAGCTAGCTTATGACCAGCTTACATAGGTAGGTTAGGTACCTTCCAGTACATGGGGGGTTATACACCAGGGGGGATATACATAGGACAAAATTTATGTTTTGCCAATGGGGGGTTATACACTGGGGGGGGGGGATATACTCAGGGGATATACACCCAAAAATACGGTATCTCTGCAAGCATACGACCGATTGAGACAAGTATTCTTCCAATCGATCCTTTGAACTCTCCTCTTTCAAATGAGCTACCATGTTCGTCATTAGCTGAAGCGGCAAGTTCAAAACAGCGTGAGTGGCCGGGTTTACCCCGTGGCCGGATTTACCCCACACTACCCTATACAGGATAACCAACATATTCACAGCCGCTTGATGCCACTTTCACGAGACGTCCGTAAATTCGTCCGTCCTTTCGTCAACCAGTATACGATTGACTTGGGGTTGGGTTGACGAACGGACGGACACGTTATGGGTTGACGAACGAACGGACGGCCGGTTTTACGGAATGGTGAACGCGGCATGACTCCTCACTTTTCCCATCTTCTCCCTACTTCATTATTCATATTCGATGACTGCTTCTTTGCCGCCTTCAGACGAGCTTATTCGCAAGCGCGAGGAGCAGTTCGACTACGTGGTGCCCGCTCCCCATCTGCTGTCGGCTATGAACCCGGAGAAAGCTCGCCAATCGCATCGCCCCGGCATCTTTCCTCAACTGGACGGATTGCGCTTGGGCTACCTGCCGAACACGCTTGGAAGTCCGTGGAAGCGGAGACATGGCAGGAATCGAGAGGTATGTTTGCAGGGTACACGACGCATGTTGTACGTACAGTCTGTCTAAGGAAGGAATGCGCCGAAAAGAAAAGTACGAACGTACCGTATGGTAGCGAGCTAAGCAAAGCAATGGGTGGTTGGGTTGGGTAATTTAGGAGGCTAATAGGAGCAGGCCTGCTTGGTGGCTGGTAAGTATTTTGGTGTATGTTCGTACGACTGTTTTGTAAGCAACGTAGCCTATACATCAAATTCGTTCGTGCAAAATTGTTTCCTCGGTTCCTACTTTCTTTATGCACCTTATCCGTGTACCTGTTGTTTCAGCAGTAGGTAGGTATGTACGTAGTGTACTAGTAGTACGTATGCACATCTTTTACCTACATGCATTGCGTACAATAGGGTACTATGGAGTTAACCCGGACACCTAAGCATTTCTGAACTTGCCACTACAGTAAATGATGAAAATGTATTTACCTAGCTCATTTGAAAGAGGAGAGTTCAAAGAATCGATTGGTGGAATACTAGTCTCAATCGGTCTTATGGTTGCTGAGGTAGACTATAGGTGTCCGGATTTTCCCCAAAGTACCCTCCATACTGAATGAAACCGATACCTTCCCCCTACCTTCCTTTTCAGAAGAAACCCTCCCTAGACGATTCCTCCCCCTCCTCCTCCCTGCAATCCCCAACCTCCTCCACATCCACCACCGAATACCCGACTGCGGCCCAACTGGCGCAGACAAACTGGCGCTTCGTGGAAGGGCTTTTGAGGGAAACGAAGCAGAAAACGAAGCGGTTGCTAGTGGAGAAGATGGGCGCGGAGGCGGTCAGTTTGGGGCACACGGACCTGAGCGTGATTGGGGTGGAGGAAAACACCCTGGTCGCATCTTTCTGTGATTTGTTGGAGAGGATCTGGGCGCATGGACTGAATAGGAAACAGGTGAGGAAGGAGGGGTTAGTTTGAGGGGGGGGGGGGGGGGGGGGGGTATGCATGCAGTTGGTAGGCAGAGACTGGCACAGTATTGGGGGTGGGGTATGCAACTTTGGAGATCTCCAAATCCAAAGTATTCAGCTTTGGCGAGCTCTGGGTATTGTATTTAGTTTTTTCATACATGGGAATGGGGTTACCACCGTGTTTACCGGTGCATAGTCCTCTATCTATGCTACCCCCCCGCCCCCTTTGCATTGCCCCATATAGGACCTCTCAATTTTTGGGGCTATGCACCGATAAATACAGTATGTGAAGAACTACATAGGTCGGGGTGTGCTGTGCTGTAAATAACGTACCCCCAGCGGATGCAATGCCGATGGGCTCTGAATATGTAGCTGCTTCAATAGTCGTAATTTGGCTGAAAGTAAAAGTTGTTTGCAGACACCTTTTGTTGTTACCCTTTGCAGGGTAAGTCGGCGCTTTGGAGTCACTTGCTGGCCCATCAAGAAGCGGAGAAGGGACTACTGGACCCAGACAAACCCATGCATCCCAACACCGTACTTTCTCCAGGTAAGAAAGACAGTGCTGCGCATATGTACATACTTTACGTACGTACATGAACACTTTGTATCATGCATCATGTTGAGAAGGTTTAAGTGGAAATACTGTGAGGAAGTAGGCGATACTTGTGTGCACTCTTATCAGTCTATTACGTACTATACCATACGGAGGTTATTACAGTAAGATTAGTGACGTAAAGATGTCCATGCACATAAGCGTTTACATACAGTATGTACGCTCGTGACGTCTATGCAAATGTCTATGATATGTGGACGTACGAAATTGCGCTCCCAACATCTTTACTTCAGTAATCTTACTGCGTGTATTGACAAGTGGTTTCTTGGCAGGGTATGTAAGGGTTATGCCGCGTTCACACTACACAACAGACGTATGTAGGAATACATAGTTGCTATGCACCCCAAGATATGTCGGACGTACCTACGTCTGTCGTGTGAACGCGGCATTACAGGTGCATACTGTGGGTGCTGTAGGTATTTGATGTGTTCTCCTCACATATGTCTTTCGTATTGTACGTGACGTGTAGCACTTGCGTGGATGTTATTTCGACGTCGACTAGAGCGTAAGCATTGACCAGATTTATGGAAGAAGTGGGCTGAAATGGTTTGTTGTCTGGCTTGATGTAATTATTGTACAATAAGTGTTCGTGCAGTACGCAGTACAAGTGGCCGGCTAGTATTAGGTGATGGGATGGGAGAACGAAGGCTGTGGTTGGCTGGACATCGTCTGTACGTGGGTACTACGGGGTAAACCCGGCCAACAGCTTCCTTGAACTTGCTGTTTCTTCAGCAGCTGATGAATCAAATCGCTCATTTGAAAGAGAAGAGCTCAAGGAATCGATTCATATCATATTTGTCTCAATCGGTCCATTGATTGTTGAGAATTTGAGATGTGCAGCCCTGAAGCAAAGTGGCCGGGTTTACCCCATAGTACCCTTCGGCTTCAAAGGGCTGAGATGTTGTTGTTCGGTGTTGTGTCGTGTGTTAGCACTGTGTTGTGTACGTGATGATTGTATTACCCTACAGCAGTGCTATCATGGGGTAAGGCTAATAGTGCGTACTTGCAGCGGATTTGTACACGTTATGACATTGCGTATTGAGCTAGACACCAATTTTCATTTTTATGGCCGCGGGTATATTATTATGCAGTAGCTTGCGACGCTTCTTGTACATATATCGTGTGGCCGACTTGTCTTCGAACTTTTCCATGCCACACCTCATTCCAGACAAATCTCATCACCCACCTCACCATCAACATCCACCACCAGATAGCGATTCATCCTCCTCATCCGCCACCTCACCAACTTCCAACACCCAACCACATCCAGTAGTGGACTACCTGCAGTCTCTCCAGAAAGATCTGGGTGCAGAATCTGCAGCCTGGAGCTCTAGTCTCCTGAGAGCGGCCCAGTTTGTAGTGGATAGGATGGCAACCACTGGACCAGCAACAACTACTGCTACAGATGGGGTAGGGACGGCTGCAAGTACGGGTCAGGTTCAAGACGGGTATGACCAGCGAAGGGGACGGCAGATTGAAGAGAATGGAAGGAGGAAGGGAAGCTGGGGCAATTTGGGCGGACGCCTGGGGTTGGCCAGTTCGGCATCGAGTGGGGGTAAGTGGATGGATGGAAGGTTTTGGGATGGAAATATTTGGGCTTGGATTGCATTGCGGTGACTTTCCTCTCTGCACTTCGAAGGGAATGGATGGAAGGTTTTGGGATGGAGTGATGACTAACCAGCTGCACTTTGGCTTTGCCTTTACACTTGCACTTTTGACTGATTGCGCACACTCTCACGTATTGAGGGAATTGCCAATGTGGTGCATGCGCTTGTGAATGGTGTCTTCTTGAGAGTTACTGATGTGCAATTGCTGATCTGGGCGATTGTTGTACCCGCCTGCGGCTAGAGTAGAGTGGTGTGAATGTGCATGCTGTGCTGTATGCTGCTTGCATTTCTTGATGTGTAGTAGATTGATGGTGGTTGGCTTGTATTGACCATATGCAATAAGCGACAGTGTTGGGTCGCGAGTCGACCCCTCTGAATTAACCGTGACTTTCAGTGCAACATTAGTAGACAACAGACAGGCCAATTTACTCGGACCGAGCTCGTCGGTCTTGTGTGTTGAAGCATAGGAGCCGACGTATACGGTCCGACTTCAGCTCGCACCTCATTAGCAGTCTGACCGCGTGAGTACTTTTGCCCGCACCCACAACTTCTTGTCTGACAGCGACGAGCTCACACCTTCCTCGCACCTTGCACACACCTTGCTCGCTACGTGAAAGAATGTGGCCTGTGTGACGCGACGAGTTCTTTTGGTCTGTGCGCGGTGTGGGCAAGCGAAGAACAAATTTGTAGGCGTGCTTTGTACGCAAGCGGGGAGGAGAGCGAAAGAAGTGAAGAAGAGAACGCAAGCGTGCGTGTGTCTGCCACCGGCGACTGGCATGTTTTGTGCACAAAGCAGCGGGAAAGAGCGAAAGACCGACGGGAAGGGTGAGAGAAACAAAAGCGCTGTGTGACGCGACGAGTGGCCATGTTTTGTTCACAAGCGAAGAGGAAAAGCGAAGAGAACCAATTTTGCTCGTTAGGTGTAAAAGTGGCCGTCTGCCGCTGTGAGGAAGGGAAAATGTAGGTGGTGCGAGGACAAAGCCTTCGTCTGACGGGCAGGGAAGAGAAAGGTGCGGGAATAATTGAGAAGGGTGCTGGAATAATTTTGTTCGTCGGGTGGCACAAAAGCGCGTGTGACGGGCAGAGTATGGGGGAATCCGTCGCTTATTCTAGGTGCGTATACGTTACGTGCTAGGTGCGAGTGAGCTAAAAATCCTGTCTGCTGTCGACTATTGATCGGTAGTCGGCGCGAAGGTCGGCGCGGAAAGAAACAAACGAGCAAGAAAGACGACCGCACCGACCTTCGCGTCGACTACCGATCAAAAGTTGCACTGAAAATCAAGGTTAATTCAGAGGGGTCGCCTCGCGACCAAGCACTGGCTCTTATTGCATATGGTGAATACTGTACGAGTACAGTATGTACTGCATGTGCGAATTTATCTTACACTGCACTAATTGCTTCTTTGGGCTTGGTGAAATGCATTCGTGGTGGGGGTTTTTATGCTTGGGTATGGGCTTGACTATTATTGCATTTAGGGTTTTGCTTTCGCATTTTAGCTTCAGATGTTTTTGTGAGGTTGCAGTATGGACGAGTTGCAGTAACGCGAGTGGGTTGGTCGATAGTGACCCCCTTAGTGAAAGTTTGGATCGGTGCCTGCGGGGTCGTCGACCTTATTCAATCATATGGGAGCGGAAAAGGAGCGAGTGAATAGAAGAATTGACAACAAATGACGTCGACGACCCCGCAGACACCGATCCAAACTTTCACTAAATGCCGCGGGGTCGCTATCGATGGACCAACCCAATCCCGTTACTGCAACTCGTAAATACACGGCTAATATTACCTTTCTTTGTCTGCAGATTTGTCCCCTGCCTCGTGGGTGGGCGTGGGCGCGGGCGGAGAAGTGGTTCACGTGCCCCCGGAGTCCCCGCGGAAGAGGAGCTACTCGCGACCCAGAAGCCCAGACAGACGCGCCGCCCTCAGAGCGCTGCCCACGCATATCGCCTACGATTTGAAGTACAGTACACTGGGCTTAACCCATGCTGAATGTCTCTGTCACAATTGTTGCTTCATGCACACTGGTGCGGAACTGTTCTGCACCCTATGTACTGGTCATTCCTCGATTCGGTGCCCCAGTACATAAGGCGCAAAACAGTTCCGCACAGGTGCGCACGTTATGTACTGGACACGCCTTGTTTCGGTGTACACAAAGTAGCAGCTGTGCCGCCGGGGATATTCAATTCAGTATGGGTTAACCCCCTCCGTAAGCTTTGGTGGCTACCTGACCGCAACATCCACTTTTGCGGCTATCCTGTAGCTAGGTGACTACGGCCAGGAAACAGTGGCTGTGGCCACGGCCGCAAAGGGGTACGTGTATGTGGCCAGGCGGCCAGCTGAGATAATGGAGGGGTTTAACCGATACTGAATAGACCTGCCTACTCCATTCCTATATGCGCATGCATGCGCACGAAAAAAGGAGCTCCAGTACATATGTGCGCATGCATGCGCATTTTTGAAGTGCCGGTCGCCGTTTGTGAGCACATTTCCTCATAAATGCGCATGAATGCGCACCTTAGGTACTGGAGCTCCTTTTTTCCATGCGCATGCATGCGCATAAATGAATGGAGTAGCAGCAAGAATCTTTATTGGTAAGGCAGGCAGGCAGGAGTAGGCAGGCATATTCAGTATCAGTTAACCCATGGTTCTATTAGTGCCCCATTCGCCCCATTCACATACATTCACATGCACATGATTTGATGCGCAGGTTTGCACTGTGGGTTACACTTGGGAACAAGAGAGCGCGGTTTGTGGCTTTCTTGTCCTCGGAACAACTGCCGCGTTCAGATAGCGACGAACATACGTTCTACGTACGCCCAATAAGCGACCAATTGCACCGCAATAAAGCACGGAGAGCCAGCCATGGACTAAATTTCGGGCCAACGTCGGATATGCCAATGCCGCTAATGTGAACGCGGTATGAGAGAACTACACTAGAGAATTGTTGTGTTTTGTAGGAACGTCCTGCGAATGACGGAGATCAAGACTGACATCGGCTTCGCTCGCGCCTTCGTCCGCTTAGCGCTCGAACGCAAGCTGCTACATAAGCACATCAAAACGCTATTGGGTCAAGAAGCTTTGCTCAAGTGAGTGACTGAACCTATGCATATCCACGAGTTGCGCTAATGATTTCTGGGTTTAGTCTAGCCACTATGGAACTGAAATCGTATTGCGTAAAAAAGGATCCACAAATGCGGATTTCTGTCCGTGCTTCATGCACTCCTATTCTGCAGGAGTACATGCAAACTACGCAACACGACTTTAGTTCCATAGCGAACTTTTCTCTAGCGCTGATAACTTCTACAGAATAACAAGTGACAAATATTTGGGTTGTAGGCGGTTGTACAAGCGCTACGCTTTTCTGCGTTGCGAAGACGAGATGGAGCAGTTCCTGTATCATATTCTCTCCTTGCACGCGGCAGAGTTTCGATGTTTCACGAATACGTTCATCCGAACAAGTGAGTATGTACGTATGTGTACTGTATGTAGGGTACTGTGGGGTAAACCCGGCTACAAAAGCTCATTCAAACTTGTTACCAGATAGCTGGTGTGAAAGAGGAGAGTCAAGGAATTGATTGATGCCATATTTATTTCTCAACCGGTCCTCTGCTTGATGGGATAAACCCGGCTACCTAAAGCTCGACTTCGAACTCGCTGATTCAGCAAATAATAATGAACCTGATAGCTGGTTTGGAAGAGGAGAAATCAAGGAATCGTTTGATGGCATATTATTTGTTACTCAATCGGTCCTCTTGTTGCTGAGTTTTGCAGTCCTGAAACTTTAGGCGGCCGGATTTTCCCATGGCCGGGTTTACCCCATGGTACCCTACTTTACTTGTGTGATCGTTTTGCAGAGATGCAGTACCAAGTTTTGCTGGCACCTGGGGGTGGAAAGTTCACGCTTTCTTCCGTGTCCGGTAGCATCTGGTTGAAACTGCAAGGAACTCTGGGTGAAACCTCGCTGATTCATCTGCCCAAAGACGCTCTTCAATTTACATTCGAGGTGAGCTATTATAAAGTTGGTGGAATATTGACCTGGTTTGTGGAACCAGTGGCCCTTTGCAGCTTCGCAGCAGTAAAGGGGACAATCTCTATGCATCTGGCAACCCGTTTGCAAATCTGGCAACCCTTTTACAGATCTGGCAACCCTGTTGTAGATCATGATCTGTCAACTTATTATGGATCTGGCAACCATTTTGGGTAGTTGGCTAAAAGTTGCATATCTGGCAACCCTATCGCAGAGTTGGCAACCCTATGATGGCAGATCTGGCAACCCCTTTTCCGCATAGATCTGACAATCTTGCACAGCATCAGTCGAAAATGGTGCATGTAGCAACCCTTTTGCAGGTCTGGCAGCCCTTTTGCGCATTTAGCAATCTGGCAACCCTTTGCAGATTCTGGCAACTCTTTAGCGCATCTCGCGTTTTATTCCCGTGTGCATTTTCGGGCGTGACCATTTGCTAACGCTGTTTGAAAACCTGCGTCGTTGTTGGCAACCCTATGATGGCAGATCTGGCAACCCCTTTTCCGCATAGATCTGACAATCTTGCACAGCATCAGTCGAAAATGGTGCATGTAGCAACCCTTTTGCAGGTCTGGCAGCCCTTTTGCGCATTTAGCAATCTGGCAACCCTTTGCAGATTCTGGCAACTCTTTAGCGCATCTCGCGTTTTATTCCCGTGTGCATTTTCGGGCGTGACCATTTGCTAACGCTGTTTGAAAACCTGCGTCGTTTGGTTTTTGCGGCATTTAGTACTAAAATATCGATTATCGAAGGCCTTCCTGGCGTCCTCGAGGGTATAAGCTCTTTGAAGAGCCCTAGATGGACGCTGTAGCTGCAAAATTGAGTGAGTGTGAGCGAATCTGCGCGCTTTTAGTACTAAAATATCGATTATCGATCGATTATTGGTGATCGGCTGATCAAATCAAAAATCGAAGGGCTTCCTGGTGCCCTTGGGCTTATAAGCTTTCGAATGAGCCATTAGTGAACGCTGTAGCTGCAAAACTGAGCGAGTTTTTCGCATCACAGACACACACACACAGACAGACATCAGCCCTATTTGTTAGTAGATAATGGCCTAATGTTTCAAATATTTCATAAAGATGGTGGCAAGGCGAGCGCAATTAGTTCGAATCCAGCATCCTGCTGTGGAATAATGAATATAGCCTAATGTTTCAAATATTTCATAAAGGTGGTGGCGTTGATTTCGAAAATAATAAGTACGACGTACAGCGACTGGATCGACTGAAAATGGGCTAATGTTTTAAAGATGCCATAGAAAGGCGAGGGTGTGGTTGAATTTGCAATGTTGACGGAGTGTTGGATGTTAGCATAAATTTATTACATTAGAGTGGGGAAGTGGACTTTGCTTCCACTGTGTTGAAGCTGAAGCAAGGCCCGCGACTATAGTACAAATTATAATTCTAGGACCCATGTATTATTTATCTCGAGAACTACGCGACGTAGAGCAAAGCGGTCAAAACTTCC
Organism: Epsilonema sp. ZAB3_2; assembly: GCA_030247985.1. Taxonomy (NCBI): domain Eukaryota; kingdom Metazoa; phylum Nematoda; class Chromadorea; order Desmodorida; family Epsilonematidae; genus Epsilonema; species Epsilonema sp. ZAB3_2. The sequence continues at coordinate 19,782 of JASAMW010000728.1, forward strand.
ACGGATAACTTTAGCTCGCCTTTCCAATAAAAAAAACCGTTTGATTCTATCTGCTCTCAGTGTCGAGATCTCGCCAAATTCCTTCAGCACTGAAATCGTGTCACCTTTCGGCAGACGCTAAACCACGCAAACCACGACACCCTACGACCCTGTACGCCCGATGCGCATTTTCATCGTCTTCATCACGTATGCTTATTTCTGCCATTTTGATTTTTCGGGAGTTTGCGAGGTTTAGAATTGCCCAATGGTCCACGCCCGATTTGGCGATTTTAGTACTGAAGAAATTTGGCGAGATCTCGACACACAGAGCAGCTGGAGACAAACGGTTTTTTTTATTGGAGAGGCGAGCTAAAGTTATCCGTGGAAGTTTGACCGCTTTGCTCTACGTCGCGTAGTTCTCGAGATAATACATGGGTCCTAGAATTATAATTTGTACTTTAGTATGTTCTTACATTAATTATGTACATGCGATTGGTCGCATAAGCGTTCAGTTTTGTTCGTATGTATTATACGACCGAGCATAGCATATACAATACGCATATATGGTACGTGACTCCCGAGGACTGTACTAATAATCTGCCGCATATCTCTCTGCGAACCAACCTGTAACAACGAGGTAGATATTTTGCATTTCTTGTTTATGTTTTTCCAGCACAAAAACCTCGGCATCCTTTCCACCTTGCGCCTGGGTCACGACCAATCACAACCGCCCAATAGTCCCCACCATCATCAACAATATCAGCAAGGAGAGCCTTCAACTTCCTACCTATCTCCGAAATGGTTCCTGGAGTTTGCGGTAGTGCGAAATGAGGTGACGGGATCTACCTACAAGTTTCCGTGTAGAAGATGGTTTGGAAGGGGCGTGGACGACGGAAGCTTGGAAAGGCTGTTGGTAGCTGAAACGGTGAAACAAAGCGTGGAGAATGGGGGCCAAGGCAAGGATGGATCAGGTAGGGTACTGTGGGGTAAACCCGGACACGGGGGTAAACCCGGACACCTACTTACCTAGTATATCTCAGCAACCATACGACCGATTGAGACAAGTGTTCTACCAATCGATTCCTTGAACTCTCCTCTTTCAAATGAGCTACCATGTTCGTCATTTGCTGAAGCGGCAAGTTCAGAAAAGCTAAGGCGTCCGGGTTTACCCCATAGAACCACCCTTATATGTATGCAGCCTATTCTGTATGGTATTGCGTTGTAACGGATGAGGGCGAATGAGCTAATGTTTCAAAGAAAGTATGACTTTTGCGGACAGGATCGAAAGGACAGTTACTGTAGTTTGATGTAGCTGCCAGCTGGTGATTCTGTAAATATTTTGTTTGTATCGTTATGTTTACGTACGTGGAGGGGAAGCTAATGTTTCAAAAGCCTATTCTGTATGGTAATGCGTTGTAACGAACGGATGAGGGCGAATGAGCTAATGTTTCAAAAAAAGAATAAATATTACTGACAGGATCGAAAGGATAGTCTAATGTAGAAGCTGGCCTTGTAAATACGCACTTTCTATCGTTATGTTACGTACGAGGAGGGGGAGCTAATGTTTCAAAAGCCTATTCCGTATGGTAATGTGTTGTAACGAACGGATTAGGGCGAATGAGCTAATGTTTCAAAGAAAGCATAAATTTTGCGGACAGGATCGAAAGGACAGTTCGTCGGACGCACTTGTCTAGGAGATGTCCCTGTAAATATTTTCTATTAGTATGTTACGTACGAGGAGGGGGAGCTAGTGTTTCAAAAGAAGACATGATCGCTACAGGCATTGATTGGGTACAGAAGACATGCCTAAAATATAAATCAGGGTACTATGGAGTAAGCTCGGCGATGGGAAAGTCCGGCTACCCAAGTTTAAGGGCTGCTCAGCTCAACGACCAATGGACCGATTGAGACAAATAAGATACCAATCGATTCCTTGAACTCTCCTCTTTGAAATGAGCTATTTGCTTCATCACTTGCGGAAACAGCAAATTCAAAGGAGCATGGGCGGTCGGGTTTACCCCACAGTACCCTATTTAGTAGCGCTAATTTTCTTGCAAAACTTATGCACATTTTAGATTTGATTCTTAGCCAGCACATTTTATTTGTAAACAAGTTTTGCAAGAAAAAAGCGCAACAACATGGGTTCCGGTTCCACTTGCTAGAAATGGTACCTCACCCATTCGGATCGGGGCGGTGGGGTAATTCGGGACATCCTTTTTCTCCTGGTCCTGATAGTAAGGCGCAAAACCAATGAAAGTGCTGACAATGGACGAGAGACGCATAGTAGCCCAAGTTCTGGCCCGAATTGCTGCACACCTCTTTCCATTCAGTGTATTCACAATATTCAGCACTGGTTGCTTTCCAATTTTGGTGTATTCTGTACGTATGTGCAGTAAATAATTTTCAATAAGTCAGACACTCGCAAAATCGGAGCAATATTGAGCCATGATGTTACTTGAGTATAGTTTTTGGTACAGGGTGATTTATTTCTCCTGAACGATTTTGATTGCCAATTTCAACAGGTTACCCTGTACAGATTTCGCTCAAATTTTGCCCACATATTCCCGAGCGTTTACCATTTATTTGGTAAAAATATCGAGTAAAAAATTTGCATTGGTAGTGAGAATTAGCCGCTTCCTTTCAAAATTGCAATTTCGAGCTTTTTTAACGCATTTTTTGCTGCCAAATGTTTGGAAGCGTCTTTTTGGAGCTCAATGGCTCTTACCTAAGAGCAAAATAGTTTCAGCAAGATGGAACTAAAGGCCTAAACAGACAAAAAACATTGACAGTGTTGGTGGCATTGCTTGGAGATTGTCTCATTTCTCATCAGTGCTGTTCATGCCTCATCAGTGCTGCATCATCAGCGGATGAGCCAAAATCACCAGATTTGATGAATGACTTCCGAAATTTTCTGGGGTGCAGAGAAGGAAAAAAGGTCTACAAAGACAATCCAAAGCCGTTTACCATTTGAAAAATTGCAGCAGTACCACTAGCCTTGTTTTCCGAAATTTTGGCTGAAGAATTGTAGCAGTAGTCAAAAAGTATGGTGAAAATGTTGAAAAATTGTGATCTCATTTTCTGTGCTGTATTTCTCACTACCAGTGCAGCATTTTAGCTCGAAATTTCTACCAAGTAAATGGTAAACGCACGGAAATATGTGGGCAAAAGTTGAGCAAAATCGGTACAAGGTAACCCATTGAAATTGGCAATCAAAATCGTTCAGGAGAAATAAATCACCCTGTATTTCCAAGGGCAAATGAGCTAATGTTTCAAAGAAAGCATGAATAGGCACGCGTGGATCAATAGGACAGTGCATACACGATGCAGAGAGCGCTCCCTTTAAATATTTTTTTATCGTTTCATGTTATGTACGAGGACGGTGAGCTAATCTTTCAAGGAGGACATAAAACGGTGCGGGCATGGAGAGGATGAAATTTTGATGATCGAACTCTTTATTTACCATATGCAATAAGAGCCAGTGCTTGGTCGCGAGGTGACCCCTCTGAATCTGAATTAACCTGGATTTTCAGTGCAACTTTTGATTGGTAGTCGACGCGAAGGTTGGCGCGGTCGTCTTTCTTGCTCGTTTGTTTCTTTCCGCGCCGACCTGCGCGTCGACTACCGATCAAAAGTTGCACTGAAAATCAAGGTTAATTCAGAGGGGTCACCTTGCGACCAAGCACAGCTCTTATTGCATATGGTGTAATTTTTTACATTTTTACCTTTGCCGGAACGTCAGAAAAAGTCTCTTTTAAACTTTTTGCCGCTTTTCCTTTTATTTCAACCACACCTATTCGTGTGTGCTGCTTTGCAGGTGGGTCGAGTAGCAGTTCCGCATTCGGTGCGAGGACTCTGGGTCGACGCAAGGATAGGTCTGGTCGCTCTCGCTCGCCCAGCGGCGCAGCGGCGGAAAATTCCAGTAAGTATGTAGGGAAGATTTGTGGGTTTCGGCCGTGTTCCTGTGTAGCTCAGTTGGTAGAGCAGAGCGAGGGGGGGCTGGGTTCGACTCCCTCCCAGTCGCTCGCCCAGCAGCGCAGCGGCGGAAAATTCCAGTAAGTATGTAGGGAAGATTTGTGGGATTTCGGCCGTGCTACTCTGTAGCTCAGTTGGTAGAGCACGCGCACGGTATGCGAGGGGCTCGGGCGGGTTCAACTCCTTCCCGGCACTGCGTGGAACTTTCCTTTACATCTGGTGAGCAGGTGTAGTAGGCACGGGTTTCACGGTGGGGTGTGGTGTACGCAAGGGTGGGGGTCCTGGGGTCAGTGGGGTATGTATGCACAACACACCCCACCCACCCCCTCACATAACCCCACTCTCTTCTGTTGAAAAAATTGTTACTTACTGCGTACGTATGGCAATAGCGTTCAAGACCAGTAGTGTACGTAAACTAGTTCTAGGTGTGTAAGGCAAGTTTAGCCATCTGTCCTTGCACCGGCACGTAGCCGTGTGCCTTAAAAGTCTACAGCTTCGACCGGTTCGCAGCGGGTTCGATTCCCCTTCGGTCCTACGTATTTCTCTCCCCCTTTTCGGGGGCCCGGCTATCGCCATACGGAACGCGGCACATCATAAACAACATGCATAACCGAAAGCGCACAGCTTTACTGTGGAGATCCCCAAAAATTACATACCCCACCCACCTCAAATAAATATATACGTACGTAGTCTGGCCACTAAGAGTTCGCTATGGAACTCAAGACGTGTTGCGTAAAATAGATTCACAAATGCGGATTTTTGTTCGTGCTTCATGTACTCCTATATAGCAGAAGTACGTGCAAGCTACGCAGGACGACTTGAGTCCCATGGCCATCTGTCTCTGGCCAGACTATACCACGCCGATGGTGTCTGCTTTTAGTGGGGCGTGTGACGGAAGTACAGCAGATGGTGGGTGAGGCGGTGAACAGCACGGTGCGGTTATTCTGCTGCGGGTCTGTGGTGCGCGACCAGCGCAGTCAGCTCACGCGACTCATGTGCGGAGAGGGCGGATTGGTGGCGGCACTGGAGCAAGTGTTCCTCTGCGGCCTCCGCTCCTCACGCCTCTGGAAACAGCTCTATCCCTGGGACTACATCGGTATGCACGTGTAGTACTTCGGCAATTTATAGAAAATGCCTTGCCCTGCTCAGATTTTGCAATAACGGAGGTTTTGCATCTGCGAGCTTATGTTTTTTTTATATCCATACCCAGGAAAGCGCAGCATGGTTGGAACTCGTGTTTTTTGCAGAGAAGGCGTCGCGATTTTTCATGGATCTTTTGGCTGGCAAAACGGAGTACAAAGGCACGGTGAAGAAGGAGTACAAAGTGATGATGATCTACACGATTAAGCTGGTCAGTCGCATAGGGCAGCAGTTTTCACTGGGGAAAGAGGGGAAGTTCCAGCTGTTCGTATTGATTACCATAAGGTGAGTCGAAAGTTTACGGACCAGTTCCGCGGTATTTAGTGTAAGTTTGAATCGGTGTCTGCGGGGTCGTCGACGTTATTTGTTGTCAGTTCTTCTTTTCACTCGCTCCTTTTCCGCCCCCAGATGACTGAACAACGTGACATCCCCGCCGGTACCTATCTAATCTTAAAACTTGTACTGCTGCAGGGATCACCATTTGCACGCCATTTTGCCGTTGATGTCCTGGACTCCGGTGACTGCGAGTATGTACGAGGAGGCTAGTTTCCTCCGCTCCAAGCACTGCTTGGCCTTCATCACACAGCTGCTCAGTTCGCTGGCGGATTTTCAGTTCGATTTCGAAAAATCGCTCACCTACGGAGTGGAAGTGGAGGATGAGGGTGGAAAGTGAAATTAGGGTACTGTGGGGTAAACCCGGACACGGGGGGTAAACTCGGACACTTAGTATATCTCAGCAACCATACGACCGATTGAGACAAGTATTCTACCAATCGATTCCGCGAACTCTCCTCTTTCAAATCAGCTACTATGTTCATCATGTTGCTGAAGCGGCAAGTTCAGGAAAGCTTAGGTGTCCTGGTTTACCCCGTGCCCGGGTTTACCCTACAGTACCCTACTTGAAATGTGGACGATTGGCTTATCATTGTTAGGGCGTTTGAAGAATATAGTCAGATGAAGGGTACAAGTTTATGGGTTTTAATGTACGCTTGAGGTGACGGATAGAGTAGCGTGGGGTAAACCCGGGCGTGGGGTAAATCCAATCCGGTCACCTAGTACCGAAGGCCGTTCTTTCTACGTTGGTGACCGGGTTTACCCCATGTGATAGCCCTGCCTATAAACTGGGTGCAACAGGCAAGCCAGTTATTATTATCATGCTATGTTATGAGGAGGGGAAAGGGAGAGGCACACGGCGACAACAAGAGCGTACTCGTATGTATTAAGAAAGGTTTTCTGTAGCGGTTGCATAGCCTATTCCCTACACGTGAAAGCAATATTGCCCTGCCTGCGCGACGCTAAGGGACGTTTTTGTAAATCGAGAGTAGCCTGTAGATACAGAGGTAAGGGGGGCCTGTTGTATCGGATATATCCTTCTCCCCATCAAAAACTGCATATGTAGATGAATTTTTAGGAAAAAATTTGTTCAGGCATCATCGAGATATTCAAGGGTAAAGGTGGGCAGGTCGCATTTTTGCGGTTTTTCAACGTTTTTAGCCATATTTCAGCAACCGCAGAGCTTAGAGGGCTACAATTTGGCACGCGGAAGATCCCATAAGGACCAGTCTGGACCAATTTTGAGCCCAATCGGCCACCTGTGTGGCTAGATATAGCGTCACAAATTGATTTTCTGTATACTTTGGACCTGTTGCAAATTTAGTTTTTTGAATACCACGGCGCGAATACATGCTCTGCACGGGGTAAAATTTTTGACAGCAAGTAGAGAAGTTAGGCCTAAAAACTTTAGTACTACCGCAAAAAATCTCTATAATTGGAATTGGGACTACAGTCCTCTCGAATAGTGAAAAATACAGCAAAAATTTTCCCGCCTTTTTTATTTTTCAAGATAAATGAGCAATACCACTGAAATTTTTTCCTCGTAAGTAGCCTACCTTATGTAGAATTTGATGTAGATTTCAAAAATAACATTGTTTTTCCCAAAAAATTTAACCCCTAGCATATAATTTTGCAAAAGTAGTATATTTTTGTGAATTTTGGGTAAGGGTTAAATTTTTTGGGAAAAGCAATTTTATTTTTGAAATCTACATAAATTCTACATAAGATAGGCTACTTACGAGGAAAAAATTTCAGTGGTATTGCTCATTTATCTTGAAAAATAAAAAAGGCGGGAAAATTTTTGCTGTATTTTTCACTATTCGAGAGGACTGTAGTCCCAATTCCAATTATAGAGATTTTTTGCGGTAGTACTAAAGTTTTTAGGCCTAACCCTTCTCTACTTGCTGTCAAAATTTTACCCCGTGCAGGGCATGTATTCGCGCCATTGTATTCAAAAAACTAAATTTGCAACAGGTGCAAAATATATAGAAATGCACTTTGTGACGCTATATCTCGCCACACAGGTGGCCGATTGGGCTCAAAATTGGTCCAGACTTGGGTCCCTATGGGATGTATATGTGTACCAAATTGTAGCCCTCTAAGCCCTGCGGTTGCTGAAATATGGCTAAAAACGTTGAAAAGCGGCAAAAATGCGACCTGCCCACCTTTACCCATGAATATCTCAATGATGCCTGAACAAATTTTTTCCTAAAACTTCATCTACATATGCAGTTTTTGATGGGGAATCCGATAGGCATATTATCTCGATTTACAAAAAGTACCCCCCTTCCGCCTATACTACAGGCTACTCTCAATCCTTACAGAAAACGTCTCTTAAACTGTGCGTCAGGCAGGGCAGGGTCAATATTGCTTTCATGTGGTATATGGTTGATATAGGCTACTAAACCTGTATAGAATAGGGTACTGTGGGGTAAACCCGGCCATAGAGTAAACCTGGCCACCAAGCTCCTTGTTGTCGCAGCGAATGATGCACTAAATAGCCCTTTGCCGCCAATCCGGTACATATGTGTACCACTTTTGGCCCTGGTATCCCAATCTACAATTTCAATCTGCAAGTTTTCGAAATGAAATCTACAATCAATTTTGTTTTGCTGTAGATTGATGCACCCCGACCCGAATTACCCCGCACTACCCCATCACACTTTGTACGTACAGTAGTAGATTAGTTTTTGGTGCTGCTCAGAAGATTCAATCACTGTTGTGATATTGCGTTGCTGTCTGCTGCTATGTATTTTATTTACTGGCTGCTTTTCTGAGTACTGTTTTGCCATTTCTTTTGGAAGGTGGAAAGTAAGCGGTGTCCTCTTGTTAGATGGGTCGAAAACAACCACGACAAAATTTGCTTCAGATATTTTTTACACTGTTTCGATTGAAAGTTTGAGTGTCATACTTTTATTAGTACTAGATAGATATATTCAGCTGTCATTTTGTTATTGCTGTTAGATTTGGTGGTGCTATCCTATGATTAGTGCAGTGTCCTCCTGTTATAGTTTGAGGTTGCTATCGTTATGTTAGCCCCTTATTGCAGCTCTTTTTACTTTGTGTACTTAAAATGCGATGTCAGGTAGTATTGAGAATTGCGTGGACAGGGGGGTAATTTTCAGTTTTCTGCTGATGACGTGAGCTGATAGCCCAACTGATTTTACGTATTTTACAAAAAGACCGGGTCGAAAATTCGCACCCAGTCCTGAGATATAAGGCCTCAAAGTTGAGCACAATTTGACCTTAATTTTTCACTTTTTCACCCTAAAATGGGGGTAAATAGCCCCACAGTGGGGCTTTGGGGCTATAAATTTGCACACACATAGACCCTATGGGGGTACATGTTCAGACAAATTTTGAGCCCTCTAGCCCTCTTGGTTCAGGAGTTAAAGCTGTTTTTGCTGAAAATCCGAAAATTGGAATTTTTTCATAATTTTCAAAATTTTGAGAGAGTTAGTCAGTGTGCCCGCTGTTTTATTTCTGAATCTTGTAGAGCAGAAAATTTGCTACAAGATAGGCTACATTTGAAAAGAAAGTCACCTATGGGAAATTTTCACAGCAAGGCCTCAAAGAGTGGCAAGTAAGGGTTTTAAGAGTGTGCGTTTTCCCCATTTTTCAAGCTAACTCAACAATATCACGGATACTCTCTCCTCAAAAGTAGCCTATCTTATGTAAAATTTGATGAAGATTTGGAAAAAAATATTTTTGCCCCCAAAAAAGTTAACCCTACCCCAAAAATGTTCAAAAATTGTCAATCAATTACATCTTTTGTAAGATTATATGCTAGGCGTTAACTTTTTTTGGGGGCAAAAATACTTTTTTCTAAATCTTCATCAAATTTTACATAAGATAGGCTACTTTTGAGGAGAGAGTATCCGTGATATTGTTGAGTTAGCTTGAAAAATGGGGAAAACGCACACTCTTAAAACCCTTACTCGCCACTCTTCGAGGCCTTGCTGTGAAAATTTCCCATAGGTGACTTTCTTTTCAAATGTAGCCTATCTTGTAGCAAATTTTCTGCTCTACAAGATTCAGAAATAAAACAGCGGGCAAACGGACTAACTCTCTCAAAATTTTGAAAATTATGAAAAAATTCCAATTTTCGGATTTTCAGCAAAAACAGCTTTAACTCCTGAACCAAGAGGGCTAGAGGGCTCAAAATTTGTCTGAACATGTACCCCCATAGGGTCTATGTGTGTGCAAATTTATAGCCCCAAAGCCCCACTGTGGGGCTATTTACCCCCATTTTAGGGTGAAAAAGTGAAAAATTAAGGTCAAATTGTGCTCATCTTTGATGCCTTATATCTCAGGACTGGGTGCGAATTTTCGACCCGGTCTTTTTGTAGAATACGTAAAATCAGTTGGGCTATCAGCTCACGTCATCAGCAGAAAACTGAAAATTACCCCCCTGTCCGCGGTACTGTACAGCAATACTGAATCCTTCCAGACATCGCGTTTTAACTACCTACATACAGTACTGTTGGGCAGAGCTAGTAATGTGCTTCTCTTGGTTGGTACCTATGTATCGATGGTACAGTGTCGTACACCTACGTACAGTACAGTAATTTCTTTATTGGTATCTATAGTACAGTACGTACGTGCGTGCACTGATTTCTTGATATCAATTTTAATACTGTGCGGTAGATACACTGTACGTACGTACTACAGAGACAGACAACGTTCAACAGTTTTGTATCTCTGATATGTACAGTACGTGCGTGCATCAAACGTGTATGTATTAGCTGTTGTCATGTTGTAAATCTGTCTGAATAAACGTTTTCGCTTTCCAATAGATATATCCTGTTTGCTTTCAAGCTGTGTTTGATCAGCTGCTATTACAGTATACTGCTACTATAGTGCTGCACCATTTGATCTGTTGATTCATGCTTTTTATTCCACATGTGTTGTGCTTGCTTTGCTTTCAGCCTTGGGTCAAACCTACGCAGCCACATCCATTGACTGTAGATCTAGATGTGGATGAGATGTCAATGGGACTATTCATAGTGCGCTAAGCGCCAATTTCTTCATTGCGCAAGAACTTCAAGCTGAAAATGCGCTTCTGAATTGTTTCTGCACGCTGAAATACACTGAAGGAGAAGAAACTGCTGTTTCTTCCCCGCGTGTGAATGGCACTTGAAGAGGCCGCTAAGGCAGCGCCTCCTACCGGTGAGATGAAGAGACCTCACTCTCTGTTCAAGCGGGCTGGCTCCGCTGTCTTTTTCGGCACTACCTCTGTTCTCATCGTGTTCGTGAACAAAATCGTACTGACCAACTTCAAGTAAGGCGTTGCCTATGGTCTGGCCAGTAAGTTTTGGCTATGCATTCAAGGTGCGTTGTGTAAAATCGATTCACAGTTGCGGATTTTTGTCCCTGCTTCGTGTACTATTAGAACTAATTCGTGTACTCTTCGGGCTCTATTTAGCAGAAGTACATGCAAGCTACACAGTTCGACTTGAGTTCCATAGCCAACTGTCTGTGCACGGATATGTGGACATAGGGTGCAGTACTTTTTGTTGTGTGATAGTGGTGTGTTTGTAGTGTATGTGTTACTATGTTAGTGTATGTATGTTGTAGGTTTCCTTCGTATCTGTGCTTGGGCATTGGTCAGATGGTGGCAACAGTTGCGGTGCTGTGGACTGGACGCATGCTGGGCATCATCAGCTTCCCGAGCTTCTCACTCGATACTAGCAGGAAGGTGAATGTACTCATACACACCTAGCTTAACCCATACTGAAGTATCTACAACTGCACACTGAAGTACAACAGCACTCGTGCTAACCATGAATACTATGCATTGTACTGTATGTAAGTTCGTCACTGTTTTGCTCAATTTCTGCGAGCCTGGTTGTACGACTTGTACGTGCTTTGTTGTTGTGGCTTTTCTAGATCTTTCCCTTGCCGCTGATATACGTCGTGAATCTCGTCTCCGGTCTTGGTGGAACAAAGAAGATAAAGTGAGTTGATCCGCAATTTGTTATGAACTATCGTACCTGGTCGCTATCGTTCACTGCCGTACGATTTTGCATAAGCTATGGACCAGTTGCGCTAAGAAATATAGATCGTCGCGAGCTGACCCCTCTGTATTTCACTATTTCAGTGCAGTTTTTGATCGGTAAGGGGGAAGAGAAAATGCACTGAAAAAAGTGTAAGTAGAGATGGAGTCAGCTCGCGAACACCCATAATTCTTTGCGCAACTGGTCCATACTCTCCCTACTGTATGCTCAACGAGGTTGGCTGTGTGTTGCAGCTTGCCAATGTTTACTGTGTTACGTCGGTTTTCGATTTTGATGACAATGATTCTGGAGTTCTTCGTACTTGGGTAAAGCTCTTCTGTTCAGTTCATCTCTCGAGTGGTAGGGTACTGTGGGGTAAACTCGGCCTTGGGAAAATCCGGCCACCTAAAGTTTCAGGGCTGCTTATCTCAGGCACCAATGGACCGATTGAGACTAATATTATATCAAACGATTCCTCGAACTCTCCTCTTTCAAATGAGCTATTTGATGCATCATTTGCCGAAACAGGAAGTTCACACACAGGAGCTTAGGTGGCCGGGTTTACCCCATAGTACCCTACATGCACAGTACACGCGTATACAATGATTGGTTGGACAGTTTCATATGATCCGATGTTATTTATTTAGTGTGAAAGCGTCTGTGCCAGTTCAATTTTCTGTGGGTCTAATGATGTTGGGAGCCTTCTTTGCGGCTATGTAAGGATTACTCCCGTCATACCGCGTTCACAAAGACGCCTGTACGTGCGAACATCATGCCGCTTTCACCAGACGTCCGTAAATCCGTCCATCCGTCCGTCAATCCGTAAAGCGTATCTAGGAGTGCATAGCATACCATACCTCAAACAACCGTGTACTCCTAGATACGTTTTACGGATGTTACGAATTTATTTACTGACGTCTGGTGAATGCGGCATCAACGTGCGTCCGTACAGCCTCTATGGTAGCACATCAGAAGTACGGACGTACATCGGACGTACGGACGTCTTGTGAACGCGGCATCAGTTGTGTGCTGCGGAAGTTCTTGTGTTCATATTTCGACGTAATACGCGTACGTATTATACATACATTGTAAGGTGATAGAGCGTATGGTTGCAGTTATGACCTGAGTTTCGACGCCATGGGTTATCTGCTGATCTTTATCAATGACGTATGTACCGCCGGCAATAATGTCTGCATGAAGCAGAAGTTGGATGCAAAGGTGAGGTTGGGCGGAGGGCGGACTACTACATGCATGGGTACTACGTACGTACAGTACGTATTGTTACGTACTGCGTACGTATGGCACTTGCGTCCGAGGCCAGTAGTGTTCGTACGTAAGCTAGTTCTACTATAGGTACGTATGTAAGGCGAGTTTAGCCATCTGTCCCCGGACCGGCATCTGGTGGTGTGCCTAAGTCCGCAGCTGTGTCCGAGGGTAGCGGGTTCGATTTCCATTCGGTCTTATTTTTTCTCGCCCCCCTTTTCGGGCCCCGGCTATCGCCATACGGAACGCGGCACGTCACAGTATTTATTGTATCTTGTCTTTATCCCCTAGGATCTGGGAAAGTATGGCCTGTTGTACTACAACGCCCTCTACATGCTGCTTCCTGCGGTAGCCATCGCTCATTTTACTGGAGACTTGAAAAGGGTTAGCGTCATCCTATGCTTTTGCTACGCTATTACTGTTCGTTGACGTTTAGCCCCTACATACAGTTCACAGGCACAACATACTTTATGCTGTACGTACGTTATGAACTGCGACTGATTCTACACTGTTTCTGTTCAGGCGATGGATTATCCACGGTGGTCGGACCCGCTATTTTTTAGCCAGTTCCTCTTTTCCTGCATTTGCGGTTTCGTGCTCAACTATGCCGTCGTCCTATGTACGCACTACAACTCTGCGCTCACCACCACATGCGTCGGACCAATCAAGGTCTGTTATAGGAAAAATACTCGTCTCTATCAGCCGTAGCGTCTGATATACAGCGTGATTAGCAATAGCAAGACTTCATATTGCGTGTCGTGAACTCGAGTACGGGACTTTTTCGAAGCCTCTTTTTACCTGTCTAGGTTTGCTACCAAGAAAGAATCCATAAGTATCAATTCAGCGGTACAAACAAATGTTGTATTTTTTGCAGAATCTGTTTGTGACGTATGGCGGCATGATGCTTAGCGGCGATTACTATTTCGCGTGGAATAATTTTGTCGGCATAAATATCAGGTAGCCTACAACAGGAGTACACAGGACTTGTCAACCTCGACTCTATTATCTATCACCAACATTTATCATATATTCACCCCTAATGAACTGATTCGGTTCAAATTTTATTACTGTGTCGGATACTGCGGAGTAAATCCGGCCACCTACTAGTACTGAAGGCCGCGTTCTTTCTTCGTGGGTGGCCGGGTTTGCCAATAAAAAACCGGCCGGGATTACCCCATGATGCCAGGAATCCCTACACGAACGTAGGCGTAAGGGTACTGTGGGGCAAACCCGGTCACGGGGTAAACCCGGACACCTAAGCCTTTCCGAACTTGCCGCTTCAGCAAATGATGAACATGGTAGCTCATTTGAGAGAGGAGAGTTCAAGGAATTGATTGGTAGAATAGGTACTTGTCTCAATCGGTCGTATGGTTGCTGAGATATGCTAGGTGTCCAGGTTTACCCCCGTGTCCAGGTTTACCCCACAAGTACCCTACCTATTTGTTTTGCTGTTGCAGTGTTCTCGGCAGCATAATCTACACGTACGTCACGTTTCGTCAGAAGGCGGTCACTGAAAAGACTGTGAAACCTGCTCAGCTTCTGCCGTCACTGCTGGCCAATGGACCCACTCCAAAGAAGACTGCTGACCCCGCCGTGAACATTATGCACAGTGGAAGCCCGGCCAGAATTCAAAAGGAACCACTGCTCGGACCGATATCTTGACGAAAGCTTAGATAAACCTTACAGGGAGTAGTTGTATCGTAAGGTAGCGTGGAGCAAAACCGCCCACGGGGTAAATCCGTCCACCCTTTGGCGGTTGTTTGCCCCATCTAACCAAAGTTGATAGTCTCGGCGAAAAAGTATTCCGTTCCGAGATACATGTTCGAGAGCAATTTTTTTGCCGAACACGCCATACGTACGTTCGCAGTAGGTAACAGTTTTGTTTTCATGTGGGATTTGCCCCATGGACGTTCTTGCCCCACGCTACTCTATATTGGAAAATTACAGAGGTTTTGTGGACAATGCGCCATTTATATGTGTTATGTGTAGACGCGCACTGTAAAGAGCGTCTAATGCGCTCATTCACATCGGAGACTGACGCTGGGCATATACTCGGAGTGCCCATGGCTTGACACATGCAAATGCATGGACGGCCACGCATCCGCCGGGCGTACGCCGAGCGCTTTTCCTTCCAATGTGAATGAGCCATAATTCGCTCGCTTTGTAAGAATGCATAGCGCCAATAATCGTGCCTTTCTTTACCAGATTACTTGTGATAATCAAACTGGCTTGACTTCTCTGTACACTCTTATCATCTTGTTGTTGTTGTTGTTGTCGCATGAATTTGTCACTGTGTTGAGCTGTTTTTGAATCTTCCGATGATTGATTATTGTTGTGTGTTGTTGGTTTCAGATACTATTGTCAGGCCTAAGGATGACTATCTTGTGCGAATTTATGATTCCTATTGATAGTAACGTTGCGCGCAAGTTTTATCGAATAATCGCAATAAATAAATTATTTTTTTTCACAATCGGCTCTTGAATGCTTTATGGTTGAGGATCGCTGGCTTCCTTATGAATTCTTGATATTCTTATGTGCACTATGTTACAGTTTGGTACGTACACATCACAGTGCATCACATCACCCCAACTTGTGACGAATCTAGCATCAATACTCGACTTTGTTTAGTCGTGCTCAAGCCTGTTAGATTACTACGTCACCATTCAACAGGGTAAGACGTAAGAGTTACGTACGTTGCCAAGGGTGACGTCACCTGTAAGCGCTGAGGTGAGCTGAGCAGTATAAAAGGCGCAATCTCCATTGTCGTTTTGAATGTGTACGTACTCTTATTGACATTGTCCTCAGGTGGTTGGCTGTAAGTGTTTGCTGTGCAGCTACGTATATGGTGTGTTTGAGCTGTACCTGAGTTGTGAAAGCGCGTTATTTTGCGTAGATTAGAATACATTAACCATGCAGAATTGTACCAAAGTACGCAGCATGGTAGGGTACTGTGGGGTAAACCCGGACACCTTGTCTCAACAACCATACGACCAATTGAGACAAGTATTCTACCAATCGATTCATTGAACTCTCCTCTTTCAAATGAGCTACTATATTTGTCATTTGCTGAAGCGGCAAGTTCAGAAAAGCTTTGGTGTCCGGGTTTGCCCCACAGTACCCTACGTAGGTTGGTATGTATAGTGTACTTACGTAAGGTGAACAGAAACCAACCAACTCGCGTTTATATAAATTGTTTTAGCAAGAACTAACTTCGAAGAAAGTTCCATCCTGATTGCCTCTACTGATTCATTTGAAACATCAACTCAGCATGTCCACTCGTTACGCCTGTGACTACGCCAAACGCCTTGCCAACTGCAAGAAGTGCAAGCAGCCGGTCGCGAAAAACGGCCTGCGTTTGGCCAAAATCGTGCCGAATCCTTTCGGCGGTGATGGCGGAGACATGAAACAGTACTACCATCCGGCCTGCCTGTTCGAGTCACTGGAACGAGCCAGAGCCACGACACAGGTGGTGGAATCGCCTGCCGATTTGGAAAACTGGGCAGGTAAGGACATGGAGGAGTATGGACCAGTTGCGTTGTCGTGATGGGTTTGGTCGATCGATATAACGACCCCGCGGTATTGGGTGAAAGTTTACATGCTGTAAAGTTTGGTGTAAAAAACCCATATCGAAGTCCAACACAAGTCGAACCGCAAGCTTTTTTGCCAACAACTGTTAGGGGTTGCGAGAAAGCTACGATGCCCGCCTTTATCCCAGATACTACCCAATAAGGAAGTACCATTGAAGTACTGTATTGACTGGGATTTTGTATTTGGTCACTCCCATGCGTACCTATAGTACAAATTATAATTCTAGGACCCATGTATTATTTATCTCGAGAACAAAGCAGAGAAAGAGCAAAGCGGTCAAAACTTCCACGGATAACTTTAGCTCGCCTCTCCAATAAAAAAAACCGTTTGTCTCCAGCTGCTCTGTGTGTCGAGATCTCGCCAAATTCCTTCAGCACTGAAATCGTGTCACCTTTCGGCAGACGCTAAACCACGCAAACCACGACACCCTACGACCCTGTACGCCCGATGCGCATTTTCATCGTCTTCATCACGTATGCTTATTTCTGCCATTTTGATTTTTCGGGAGTTTGCGAGGTTTAGAATTGCCCAATGGTCCACGCCCGATTTGGCGATTTTAGTACTGAAGAAATTTGGCGAGATCTCGACACACAGAGCAGCTGGAGACAAACGGTTTTTTTTATTGGAGAGGCGAGCTAAAGTTATCCGTGGAAGTTTGACCGCTTTGCTCTACGTCGCGTAGTTCTCGAGATAAATAATACATGGGTCCTAGAATTATAATTTGTACTTTAAGTAGTTCAGTTGGTACATACATACCTACGTATAGTCTGGCCAATAGCAGTTGGCACTTGGACTCAAGGCGCGTTGCGAAAAATAGGTTTACAAATGCGGATTTCTGTCCACGCTTCGTGTAATCCTACTTAGCTGAAGTACATGCAAACTACGCAACTCGCCTTGAGTCCAGGTGCCAACTGCTATTGGCCAGACTATAGGAGTGTTTCCGCCTAAAGATCGAGGGGCCAGGGTTCAAATCCCAACCCAACGCACTGTCATATCGCTAGTAGAGTTGTTTTCTTTTAGACCTGGAGCAAGCTGACAAGGACAACCTGCTCAAATTGATCGCCCAATTGGCCAAGCACAGAGAGGGGAAGAAAGGGGCCTCTCCTGCAAAGAAAGAGGCGAAAAAAGAGACGAAAATCAGTGACTTTGTGACTGCTACGAAAGGGGCGGCAGCTGATAAGGGGAAGAAAAAGAGAGAGGAAACAGAAGAAGATCAAAAAGAAGAAGAAAGAAGCGATGGCGATGAGGAGGCGGAAAAGAAAAGGGATGATTCCTGGATGGAATTTTGCAAATTGTGCGAAAGAGTGGCGGCCGACTCGAAATATACGGTGAAGACGGGAGTTATCAAGGATTTTATAACGAATGGGATTGGTGGAGGTAAGAGCGACAAGGGTGACGAAGGGTCATTCGTTTCGAAATTGTGATGGGACTGATACTAAGTTTGAGTGAAAGGAAAGTTTTTGCTTTGTGTTTCAGATGAATATGATGGCGATCTGTACATGCTGCTGAAAATGCTTCTTCCTGGAGTGGACCAGCGCGTGTATAACGTGAAGGAAAAGCAACTCATCAAGCTTTTCAGTCAAGTAATCTACGGCGAGAAAAATAAATAGTAGCATGGGTGGGAGCGAACGAAAACGCTAGGAAAAGTATCGTTTGGTACGTTGTGAAGAGCTCTCATGTAGGGTGCTAAGGGGTAAACCCGACCATGGGGTAAACCCGGCCACTTTGGCTCTTTTGAACTTGCTGTTTCAGCAATCGATGAACCATTTGATAGAGAAGAGTTCAAGGAATCGATTGGTATCGTATTTGTCTCAATCAGTTCATCGGTTGCTGAGATATGCAGTTCTGCTGAAGCGTTAGGTGGCCGGACATCCCATTTGCCGGATTTACCCCCGTAGTAGCCAATAAACTTTTCTGACACTGTTCCATTACTGTATTTCAACCAAATTTATTATTACTGCAGATATTTGGAACCGACCCCGAGAAAATGATGGATGATTTCAACTCTTGCGGCGATATCTCAGACACGCTGGCCAAGTTCTTCGAAAGGAGCAAGAAACTCACTCCCTGCACCAAGAGCACGCTGTCACTTCATGATGTGGATGGTTGGTTGGAGGAACTGACGCAATTCACGAGAGAGGATGAACAGCTGAAACAGTTTCACAAGATTGCTAAACGGTAAAGTAGGTATTCATCGGTTGCGCTGAACATTTTTGGGTGGTCGCGGGATCTTCTTCCATTCTTGGTTTGATCTTGATGGCGCGTTCACCAGACGTCCGTACATCCGTCGTCAACTGCGACTGGTGTATGTACATATGTATGTAAGTATGTGTGTGTTGATGCAGGTGTACCAGCATGGATTTGCGATATATCATAAGACAAGTGAAGAGCGATTTGCGGTTCAATGCTGGGGCCAAGCATGTGTAAGGGAGTCGTGTGTGTACCTGTGTACATACTTCTGTACGTGCGTACACGTTTGCATGCATGCGTTTATATCCAGGGCTTATGCTTCGTTTTAGCTTGGAAGCATTGGACAGTAACGCCTATCCGGCCTTTCAAGCCAGTCGCAACCTTCGCACCGTTGTGGATAAAGTATTGGCGAAAGGAAGCATGGAGAAACAGCTAAGCGTCGGCGTTACACTCGGCATTCCAGTTCTGCCCATGCTGGTACGTACTATTACGTGCCTACATGTATTTTTAGATACGAACGAGCTAATGTTTCAAATATTGATAAAGTTGCGATGCTGTTCACAGAAAAATCAATCGAACGTAGAAACTGAGATGAGCAAATGTATATTTTGAAAAATGAGCTAATGTTTCAAATGTTGATAAAGTTGCGATGCAGTTCACACCAAAATCAATCAAACGTGGAAACTGAGATGAGCAAATGTATATTTTGAAAAATGAGCTAATGTTTCAAATGTTGATAAAGTTGCGATGCCGTTCGCAGCAGAATCAATAGGTAATAGTAGAAGTGGGATCTTCTGTGAGGAAAAATATTATTGTGCAGTTATATGATGCGGTAGCAGCAAATAAGTTTTCTGTGAAGGAGACGAGACTGAAGACATGTTTATAGAATGTGCACTTTTGGTCTAGGAGTACATGTCTTCTGTCTTGGAGTACATGTCTGTACGTATATTTCTTGGTGCAATTTTTGACATTTTTTTACCCCGTGGTGGTAAAGTGGAGTACACCGTGTATTCCATTCCACCACGGGGTAAAAAAATGTTAAAAAATGCAGCAAGAAATATACGCACAGACATGTACTCCAAGACAGAAGACATGTACTCCTAGACCAAAAGTACACATGTCTAAACACATCTTGAAATGTGCGGTCCATGGATATCCATACCAAATTTTGTGCACTCATTACGGCACTCGAACGGTTCGTTTTGTTTTGGTTATTTTTCCACTGCTACAGCCATTTTCACTTTCAACATCTCATTTTCATCTCATTTTTTTGTGCTTCCACTGCGTATTGGTTTCGCTGAGCAAGCATTAGTCCTTTATCAAGCCGGTGAAACATTAGCGCATTTTCGGACTGAGGTTCATTAGACTAGACACCCCCATGCCCTTCCTATCAATTCATTCCTCAAAAAGCAGGGACTGCAAGGGGCAGCAAGGAAAGAGTGAATGAGTTCCTCTGCGTTCACTGTTCTTTATCAATGAGTTGAAACATTAGCACATTTTTCAACTCGATTATTGTTTGCTTCGTTTCCACTGTAGCGTAACACTGTAGGGTACTGTGGAGTAAACCCGGCCACCTACGCCCCTTTGAACTTGCTGTTTGAGCAATTGATGAAGCAGATAGCTCAGTTGAAAGAGGAGAGTTCAACGAATCGAGTGATATCAAATTTGTTTCAATCGGTCCATTGGTTGCAGCTGAGATATGTATGCAGCCCTGAAACTTTGTTGGCCGGATTTTCCCATGGCCGGGCTTACCCCATAGTACCCTACTTTTTACCCGTTGGTTTTAGGCAGAAGCTTGTCGCAGTGTGGAGTACGCCATGCGCAAGTGTCCCAACGGTCTGTACGCGGAGATAAAGTACGACGGGGAGCGCGTTCAACTGCATAAGAAGGGTGACAAATTTCATTACTTCTCCAGATCCCTCAAGCCAGTACAGGATCATAAGGTACTCACTTCTACTCTACTGTAGCCGTGTACAGTTGACTTGTACGGTATGTCTGTGAATTTGAAGCTACGTACGTACGAACAGTATGAGTGTTCATTTGGATGATCGCGCGCTGGCTTCGGGTCACGACCAGCCGAAACATCAATCTCACGAGTTTACCCAGAGACGACGAATTCGTTCGTTGAATACGTCTTGGGAACAGCTGGGTGAACTCGTGAGTTTGATGTTTCGGCTGGTCCTGACACCCGGGGTCGATTTGATAATATGCATTCTCCTTTATTTAGGTGAAGCATTTCAAAGACTGGATCCCGAAAGCTTTCCCGCAAGGCGGAGATCTCATCCTTGACGCTGAAGTACTGATGGTGGACACCAACACTGGGAAACCCCTGCCTTTCGGCACACTGGGTGTACACAAGAAGCAGGCGTTCAGCAGCGCTCAAGTCGCCCTGTTCGTCTTCGATTGCTTGCTCTACCAGGGAAAGAGCTTGCTTACCAGGTAGGTATGATCAAGAGTATGTATCCCACCATTAAGTATACAGGGGTTATATATTCCTGGTATGATGTATGCATAGGGTAGCGTGGGACAAATTCGCCCTGTGGATGATTGGTAAATCTGCCCACCTTATGGCGGTTTTACGTTTACCCCATTTCAAAGAAAATATTTTTTATCCAGCAGTTTCTATGTACGTATGTTCATGTTTGTATGTAGGCCGATCAAGGAAAGGAAGAAGATTCTATCGGATCACATGACAGAAATTCCCAATCGGGTCATGCTGTCAGATATGGAGTACGTACAGCACGGGGTAAGCTTTTAACACATCCCGCGACCTGACGTCATTGTTGTTGGCAACAAGGCGTTCAGCTGTTGTCGGTTTGTTGTCTGTGTATGATGGGTGTTGTCGGTTACACCCATATACGGTATTATTCGACAACAATAACGCCAGGTCGCGACGATATGTGTTAACCCGTACGAACCCGCAATTACCATACGTACCGTACGCAGTCAGTGCGTAGGGTGTACGTTAGTACAGTACACTATTGCGCATACAGGGTGTTCTTTTTGCCTCTAGGACAAGGAGAAGTTGAAAGGCATGATCTCCAAAGCGATCGATGATGGATTGGAGGGATTAGTGCTGAAAGATGTGCAGAGCGCTTACGAACCTGGCAAGAGGCATTGGCTCAAGGTGAAGAAGGATTATCTGGAAGAGGGTGCAATGGCAGACACAGCAGATTTGTTGGTCTTGGGCGCCTACTATGGAACTGGAAGCAAAGGTATGTTATGCATTTATGATAATGCTGTAGCTGTGTGCTATAGACGAGCTCATGTGAGGTGGAGGGTACTGTGTGATAAACCCGGCCATGGGGTAAACCCGGCCCGGCCACCTAAGCTCCATTGAACTTGCTGTTTCAGCCAGTGATGAACCAAATAGCTCATTTGAAAGAGGTGTTCAAGGAATCGATTGGTATAGGCTACTACATGGGTAGTATATATCTCAATCTCAGCAACCACACGACCGATTGAGACGAGTATTCTACCAATCGATTCCTTGAACTCTTCTCTTTCAAGTGAGCTACCATGTTCATAATTTGCTGAAGCGGCAAGTTCAGAAAAGCAAGCAAGAATCTTTATTGGTACAGAAAACCAAATGGACAAGTGATACCAGCAAAGGGTAAAAGTTTGACATAGGGGAAAAGCATTGAGGTGTCACTCCGGGTTTACCCCGTGTCCGGGTTTACCCCGCAGTACCCTATGTACATACATACGTACGTATGCTTCATACTGGTACAATTTACACGTATACACACACGTATGCAGAACTGTTGGATATTGTTTTGTGCGCATGCATTTGCGTACATTCCGTATAGGTGGGATGATGAGCGTGTTTCTGATGGGAGTTTACGACGAGGCGAGTGGGAAATTTCTGACGGTGACCAAGTGTGGAAATGGACACGACGACGACGCTTTGGCCAGGATTAACAAGGAGCTAGGGGATGGCAAAATGCGCAAGGTTGGTTGGGTAGTCGCCTTTCAGACTCTGTGTTCTTTGGCCGATTCTTGGTCAAAAAGTAAACAAGATGTGCATAAAAAATAAGCAACATTTGTTACAAAAAATAAACACTGCAGTACTGTGTAGGGTACTGTGGGGTAAACCCGACCAAGGGAAAATCCGGCAACCTATGAGTTTCAGGGCAGCATATCTCAGCAACCAATGGACCGATTGAGACTAATAGGGTACTGTGGGGTAAACCCGGACACCTACCTAGTATATCTCAGCCAACCATACGACCGATTGAGACAAGTATTCTACCAATCGCTTCCTTGAACTCTCCTCTTTCAAATGAGCTACCCTGTTCATCATTTGCTGAAGCGGCAAGTTCAGAAAACCTTATCCTATTTACCGGTGCATACCCCCATGCATAGCCCCCCTATGCATAGCCCCCCTATGCATAGCCCCATATAGGACCTCTAAATTTTTGCATAGCCCCGGGGCTATGCATCGGTAAATACAGTAGGTGTCAAGGTTTACCCCACAGTACCCTACTGTGTATTGTTTTCGTAAAGGTGAAGGGCGGCGGGGAGTTGCCGTCGTGGCTGCGCTGTTCGCGTCAGCTGGCGCCGGATTTTGTGCTGGCGGATCCGAAGCGGGCGCCGGTGTGGGAGATCACCGGCGCGGAGTTCTCCGCCTCGGAGGCGCACACGGCGGACGGTGTCAGCATCCGCTTTCCCCGCGTTACCCGCATTCGCAAGGATAAGGACTGGCGCACGGCCACGAGTTTGGCGGAGCTGAAGGTAGAAAAGAACCTGTAGGCCTATATGTGTATATCTGCATGTATAGGTACGTTACGTACGTACGTACATACATACGTGGTAAGGAAGCATATACGTACATAGGAAGGACTCAGGGGGTAGGTCAACACAAACCTGAGGCGCAAAAGACCAAATTACCAGAGTCTCTGGGGCATGTCTTCATATCTAACATACAGTAATTTTGCGCCTCTGGCAGCCGAATTTTGTGCGCAAAACAAAAACGGGAGCGAATGCGCCTCAAGTTACGACGTCACGTACCTACCCCATCCCCCCCCCCCCCGCCCCCCAGGATTGTAGGTGTGTAGGTACTGTACTAATAATAGGAAGGAACAGAGCGACGAGTGGGTACGTTACTGCTGCGTGTACGTACGTACGTACGTACCTATTGTGCAAGCATCTTTTTCCTATCTTAGAAGCTCTACGCTACCTCCAAGGAGAAGACGGACTTTGCTGCGGAAGAGGAGGAGGACAAGAGCGAGGAGAAGTCTGCGACACCCAGCAAGAAGAAGACCACTGCCTTTAAGAGACCTGCAGAGGAGGAAGAAATGACGACGGCAGTGATCAAACGCGGCGCCTCCCTCAGCGCTAAACTGAGCAAGTGGGAGACGGGTGAAGGAGGAGGGGCAGAAATGCAACCGGGAACCACAGCGAAGCAGGCGGTGAGTTTCAGGGTTGCGGAGATACTGTAAAGCTTCGTGTATAACCCTTGGGAGATAAAAATCATTGGTCGCCGATTTGAGGGGGTTATGCACTGACAGGGGGTGTTATACACGAGGCCAAGCAAAATGTGACAAATTATCACCAACATGCTTTATTTTGCTTTATTTACGCGTTTTCAATATTTGGTTAGAAGGGGAAACTTTGGAAATTTTTATTATAAGGCCTTCAGTTCTAGGTGGCCGCGATTACTCCATAGAACGATACCAACCTCTCTGTTTTTCAGTCCGTTTCGCCTTCCAAGAAATCTGACACTTCCCAAAAGCAACTGCAAGACGAATCTCCGTCCAAAAGTGCCAGTAGCGACAACGATGATTCTTCTGCTTCACCTTCTCAAACGAGAAAAAGACAGCGCGGGCAAGGAGGCAGACAGGCGTGCAAGTACGGAGCGCAGTGCTACCAGAAGAACGCTGCGCACAAAGCCCGGTTCTGGCATCCAGGGGATAAAACGGAAGAGGAGGATGATCAAGATGAGGAGCCGGAAAAGAAGAAAGTGGCCAAGAGGGGAGAGGTGAGGAAAATGGAGGAAAATTGCCAGATGTGTTTGCGAGGGAATCGAACCTTGGACCTCTCGCGTTTCAGGCGAGCGCCCTAACCACTGAGCTACGCACCTGGCATGATCTCAGTCACAATATTTGATTCCCCTTCCTCACTTTACTGTACGTGTGAACATGTAGTATGTACGAGTTTTCCATACGTACTAAGCCGTTCATTCGTACAGTACATACATGCATAGTGCCGTACACTTTATTTCAGACCGTTCCCTGTAAGAGTATTTTTTTTCTGTAGAAACTGACCACTACTGCTGACAAGAACACAGCCAAAGGCGGAGATGGTGGAGGTGTTTTCGCCTCCGTTAAGCTGTACTTTATGGGCGAATTGGATGAAAAGCCTCAACTGACAAGATTGGTGAATTTTTATGATGGGGAAGTTCTGGATGAACTGGAAAAAGATGAAGCCACCCACGTGGTGATGGGCACAAATTGCAAGGTACTTACTATCTGTGCAAATTGATTGAAGACTGCGTTGTAGAGCGCTTCTCTGGAAATGCACCATAGGCACCTTTTTTATGGTCCAGAAGCCGTTTTCCAAACATATTGAGACTTCCACATTACGTTGCTGACCAGTTTAAAATTTAACCCCTCCTGTATGCTGAGATATAGCTGCTGGTAGGCCCAAATGCCCCCTTTGTGCCAGCTCTTTTTTCAACAGTTCTTAACATCATTCTGCTCCATTTTTTTCGCTGATTTCGGTTTTGGGCATGCCCCTTCGATATTTTGATGAATACACCAACAAAATTGACGAAAATGATCAAATTAGTCAAAATTACCCCTTTTTGGTCTATATCATGCCATATTCATCAAAATATCGGAGGGGCATGCCCCAAACCGAAATCAGCGAAAAAAATGGAGTAGAATGATGTTAAGAACTTTTGAAAAGAGTGGCTGGCACAAAGGGGGCATTTGGGCCTACCAGCAGCCATATCTCAGCATACAGGAGGGGTTAAATTTTAAACTGGTCAGCAACGTAATGCGGAAGTCTCAATATGTTTGGAAAACGGCTTCTGGACCATAAAAAAGGTGCCTATGGTGTATTTCCAGAGAAGCGCTCTACAACGTAGTCTTCAATCAATTTACACAGAGAGTAGCCAGTCCGCTGTATGTTGAGGGATAATTTACATAGGATGATGTTAGGGTAGGGTAGGGTAATGTGGGGTAAATACGGAGCTGAAAAAGGATGAAGCCACCCACGTGGTAATGGGCAAAAATTGCAAGGTACGTAGCCAGCGATCACTGTAGGTTGAGGGATAACTTAGGATGATGTTAGGGTTGGGTAATGTGGGGTAAATACGGACAGTGAGCCTGACCGTTACAGCTGTAGTTGTCGCATTATCACTTGATTTGGCTGGGGAAAGCTACAGTACGTTCAAAAGTTATCCCACTTTACCCCACGGTTTACCCCACCGTTACCCCACGGTTTACTACCCCACAGTTATTCCACAGTTTACCCCAGTTATCCCACGGTTTACCCCAGTTATCCCACTTTACCCCACAGTTGTTCCACTTTACCGCACGGTACAATTGTGCAGGGCGGCCCAGCTACTTTTGACGGGATTTTTTGCATACGGGAGATGAGGAAAGAGATTGATCGTTGAAACATAAACGTTCCAGGTTTACCTATTACGCCTTTTCATTTCAGGCTTCCGAAGCGCCTAAAGGATGCAAACTTGTGAACGGCGCGTGGATCAAAGAGTGTGCGAAAGAAAAGAAATTGTTGGAAATAACGGAAAAATATAAGCCAGTGTAGTACGTATCAATCAATCCACTGTACAGTATGTAACTATAGGTTAGGTAGGTACATAATGTATGCATAAAATGACAACAGGCAGATTGTGCAATAGTGTGTGGAGGTCTCAAATGTTTATTTTTATATTGGCAATGATAGCGTGTTTATTTTGCATGTATATTTCTATTTCGTCCACTACTGGGGTCGTAATTTATTGTACAGTTGGCAGCTACACGTACGTATGTATGATTTGACATTGCAATTTTGATGAAGCCGTCGCTATTTTGTCAGCGTATGTATTGTATTGCCGTAGACGGAACAGTACGTACATTTGCCTGTATGCACGCTACATGGACCTGCATGTGCAACTTACCTTACCTTGATAAGGACAATACTGTTATAGCTCATAGAGCATTGCCTTGACAAGACAGACTGCTACAAACCTAACTAAACATAAGGAAGCAAACTAGCACTCGATAACGGCGACATCTGGGTTTAGCCATCGTATCTAGCTGTGTGTTTTGTAAACAATTGCTTCCATAGTGCAGCAACACAATACTGCTACGTACATACGTATTCCACTATTACTTCCCACTCTCCATTGACTGTCTCCAGTAAATTTGCGCTCCGTATCATCTCTGGCATCGAATCTGCATAGCGCCCTTGCATATCTGTGTCATTCATGGCTGAACCAGCTGGAAAACCTGGAGCCAGAACCGCTGGGAGAATGGCGACGGATAACTGGGAATCGGTGGGGGTGGAAAAGCCGCAGCATTCGGTTCGATTCAGTCCGTCTACGATGTCCACTTTGAGAAGTCAGTAATGTAGTCGACATCAGACGACAGGCCGTACTCGTACGTAAATAGTTTACTCGTACCGAGCTTGTATCGGTCTTGCGTGTTGAAGAAGCAGAACAACCGAAGCAGATGAGCTGAAGATTTGGGGCTACTCCATCCTCTTCGGCTCCTGTTTGCATATACACGCGCAAAACCCACGATCTGGCTCGGTGCGAGAAAGAAAATTGGACTGTGTCTGATGTCGATGTTGTGCTAAAGTACAAATTATAATTCTAGGACCCATGTATTATTTATCTCGAGAACTACGCGACGTAGAGCAAAGCGGTCAAACTTCCACGGATAACTTTAGCTCGCCTCTCCAATAAAAAAAACCGTTTGTCTCCAGCTGCTCTGTGTGTCGAGATCTCGCCAAATTTCTTCAGTACTAAAATCGCCAAATCGGGCGTGGACCATTGGGCAATTCTAAACCTCGCAAACTCCCGAAAAATCAAAATGGCAGAAATAAGCATACGTGATGAAGACGATGAAAATGCGCATCGGGCGTACAGGGTCGTAGGGTGTCGTGGTTTGCGTGGTTTAGCGTCTGCCGAAAGGTGACACGATTTCAGTGCTGAAGGAATTTGGCGAGATCTCGACACTGAGAGCAGATAGAATCAAACGGTTTTTTTTATTGGAGAGGCGAGCTAAAGTTATCCGTGGAAGTTTTGACCGCTTTGCTCTACGTCGCGTAGTTCTCGAGATAAATAATACGTGGGTCCTAGAATTATAATTTGTACTATAGTTGCTTCGTATCACTCGATAAACGCAAACTGACACTATCAATCATTGCGATAGTGCCGGGAAATTTGGACGCCACCGTAAAAAACAAAATACCTACCAACAATCGTGTAATTTTCTGCACTGCTCAGCTGTTGCACACAGCCTCTTCCACGTAGATTAGTGGTCCAAATTTCCTCGCACTATTCTAATTCAAGCGGAGGCTGTCGTATGTGGGAAAAAGTGACTATCTTTTTTGCAGTTCGCCACCCATCCGTCTTTGACACTTTGGGCACCCAATTTCGAGCGGTGGATTCGGCGGGAACTATGATCGGTTTCGTCGTGTTTGCACTCGGCGTTTTCATGGCCTCGGGTAAATTTCAGGGTAAATCTGCTACTCCTTATCCACTTTGTCTTGTACTGGTGCTTAGCTTACTTGGCCTCTCAGAAAATCAGGTTAGGTTAGGTAAAATTTACCCAGTGCAGTCGGCTTCCAGGTAAAGTCAGGTAACCTACCCGTTCAGAGCTCAGCCG
Organism: Epsilonema sp. ZAB3_2; assembly: GCA_030247985.1. NCBI lineage: Eukaryota > Metazoa > Nematoda > Chromadorea > Desmodorida > Epsilonematidae > Epsilonema > Epsilonema sp. ZAB3_2. Next base: position 48,085 of record JASAMW010000728.1, read on the forward strand.
GGTCAGGTAAACTGTAATTCCAGCAGGTTACCCGGGTAAGTACTGTTGTGTAAATCATGGGCCAAAAACATCATAAAACAGGTGATTTTGCTCTCCAATGGTGAGTGTTGCATCTTCGTAGTGACGCTGTTCACTCATTCCCACAGATAGGCATGTTAGCAAATAGTGGGGAATGACTACATACAGTCGCCTATGCGGAGGTATTTGCAGCTTTGAATATTTATTCATGGTTGAAGCCCACTGCGTTCGCTAACCTGGGTAAATTTACCCAGGTAAGTACTAGGTTTAGTTGGAAGATTTTACCCTGGAAGTATTGGCAGTACTTACCCGCAGTTTCTCAGATTTTACCCGAGTTAGCCTTCGACGGCCAGTCAGGTTAGGTAAAGCCAGGTAATTTTACCTGCCAGTTATTATCTCTGGGTAAAGTTAGGTTAATTTACCTGGTCCAAAATAGGCCGGGTAACTCGGGTAAAGTTGCCCAAATTTTTACCTGCGCACCAGTATTGTCTTGTCTGCTTATTCCTGACATAAAAAAAATAGCCAAGGGTTTCTAAACTTGTGTACAGTAGCTGTAACTGAGCTTAATGTACCCTGATTCGCGTTGCAGTCTGGTCCACAGTTCTCACGCTTCTTCTCTGCTTGCTGCCTGTTACCATGATCATCATTGGCTCGCTTAATCTGCGGCGGTGTCCGGCCGAAAAGCACATTCCCATCTACTTGTTGGTGGCCGGGGTTTTCGGCCTCTTGCGCGGCTTGCGCAGCCTCTGCTCCAAAGCGCAGAAACAATTTTTCATCGAAGAGCCGATCCCGAATGAAGGAGGAGGGGAAGGCCAAGTACAGCAGCGACCCCCAGCAGCCCACCCGACGAGCACAATGCGCAGCATGAGTCGAGAGTCGACCGTCAGCACGAGGAGCAACCGACGTCACAGATATCGGCAAAATATCAGCATGACGGTGGTTGCGGATACTGGGATCATTCTGTTCCTCTTTGCTTGGCTTGTTGCAGGTACGTATGTATACCGTATTGCAAAGGATAGTAGATGATAATTTGGGAAAACAAACTTCCAAGACAGAGAAATTATGTAGGCACACACGTGCCGTTGGTCGGAAAAAGTTGGGGACAAGAAAAGTTGAAAGAAAACTTTAGAGAATTTTAGTTGTTGGTACACGGCAAGCCAAACTGTTTCGTGTCTTCTGCTGACTGATATAGTAGTAGTTGGGAGTTCTCAGCTGTTCCAAATTATCCCCAGTTATCCTTATTAGCGGAGCGGTCTAATAGGAAAAGAAAACTGAATGTACCGTGCATAGATCACATAGCCAAGTACAGTACTTACTTCATAGCTACGTAATATTGAAATAGATATTGTAGTAGTTCTAGTAATTACACTAATTTGCAGCAAGCTAAAAGAAGCTACCGTATTAGAGTCAGGCTAATACTGGGCTCTGTGACGCTTTCCTAACGGTATGGCGTCATGTTGAACTAATTACTGTTCTTTTTGTTTCGTTCCATAGATGAAGTAAATTTGCAGATTTATATTGTCTGTCGTATAGAAGACTTTATAGAAAGCCCATGGATATGTCCATGCATTTCGCTCAAAAATTGTGTCGCGACGCCTAATGTTGGCATTCTCTCAATTAACTGACCACATCCACAGTTTGTTACTACTGTACAGTACGGTATATCAATTTTGGTCGTTGTAGTAATCATTCATTAGTATGTCAGGTTTTTTTGTGCTATAGGCTCTGTATGGGTGTACGGTACACATCCCGACTTTTACCAAGAGGAAGATCCGATGTTCTGTGACGTGCTGACATACAAGTTTGCTTTTTGGCTAATCACCATCAGCTACTGTTTCTTGGCAGTTTGCGTCGCCGTCATGTGCTGCTTCGGTGGAGTCGCTTTGTGCATGACCACGTGTAAGAAGCCGACGGTGGCTGCCAGTGCGGTTTAAGAGAACGCCGATGAACACATCTTGCTTGGTTATGAAGCTCACCACACCATTGCAACGTAAAGCTGAACCGCACTATTTCTTTGCCCAATAATACCAATGCTCAGTTCTTAAACGTAACAGCTATGTACGTACGTACTTACTTACTAATAATACTTAGGTACATAACATCAAAAATATATAATTCTGCTTAGGGGAAGAATGGACGACTTAGTGTAAACGCACAGAGCATCCCTGGCAGATATTGGCCCCAATTTATTGGGTATTTGAAATATCCAATTAATTGGATATCCAATTAATTGGGTTTTACGAAACCATTACATTGGGTTTTACGGAACCATTTTATTGGATATCCAATTAATTGGGTTTTACGAAACCATTACATTGGGTTTTACGAAACCATTATAATGGATATTACGAATCCAAAAAATTGGATAAATCCAATTAATTGGATTCGTAAAAATCGATAATTTTACGAAACCATTGTAATGGGTTTTACGAATCCAATTAATTGGATTTATCCAATCTTTTGGATTCGTAAAACCCATTATAATGGTTTCGTAAAACCCAATGTAATGGTTTCGTAAAACCCAATTAATTGGATATCCAATTAATTGGATATTTCAAATACCCAATAAATTGGGGCCAATATCTGCCAGGGATGCTCTGTGCGTTTACACTAAGTCGTCCATTCTTCCCCTAAGCAGAATTATATATTTTTGATAACATAGTACGTTACGTTCGGAAGAAAGGGCTCACATATGATTACATGTGTCATGTGTGTCATGTCTCATTGTAAAATGAATTCACGAAAAAATGCCTATTCATAAATCGTGATAAGTCATGTTTTTTTGCCATTTTGCACACAAAAAGGCGCAAACAAACAACAGATTCCTGGTCTGCTGATCTGTACTATTAGTTGGAAAAAGCCTATTATCAAGCGGCCAGCAGCTGCTGTTCATACAGTTTAAATTGCGCCGATAAAAAATAAAGAAATTATAAGTTTCAATAGGCTATGTTTGCTATTCCCATGATCAAGTTCAACCAACGCGCGCCCTTATCTTTTTGTTCGCTGAACTGAACACGTTTACGTTTAAACGGTGCTACATACTTTCTCCTAATGTAATATTCGGACTTTTGTGCTGTACGTACACAACCTACTGATTGTGTGCCATGTTTTTTTATCACTTGCAGCGGTGTGAAGGCTTCACATAAGCGCACCGTAGTGCTTACGTATTGTTATTAAGGCTTCGGCTTCGTTCTTTTTCGCGCCAATTTTGCTCAAATGAATTACTTGAAATCATATTTCTAAACGTGATAGTACATACAGCATCCCTATAGGTATATTGTGTAGTTCACCTGTGTCACAATAAAGATCGACGATTGACCTGACCCTGGATGGGCTTGGATGCCAACTTTCGCAAGCTGGCACTGACTGATTGACATGTGAAAGAAGACCGCCCTGTCTACAGTATGCCTGCTCTGTCTACGTCAATGGTTTAAGGCACTGCAGCTGGTTTCACTTTGACATCTTACCTTATCGTCGATCTTAATCAAGACGGCTTCTTTCCCGGAACAGGCGATATGCGGATTACGATTTACAGGTACGCACGCAGTAGTCTGCTCATACTAAATGAATTTAATGTTGGTGGGTCAAATGTTCAATGTTTCTTAGTACTTGCTTCATAAAATTTTCGTCCCAGAAAAACATGGTCTGGCGATAGTTCCAATATTTTTTCACGTGTTCTTCTGTTTCTAGAAATCGGTGAAGAAAAAATGCTTCTTTGTGCCTTGCAGAAATATCATGGGAACCCGCGATAAACAGACTAGACTACCTACGTACAGTATCCTGAAGAAACTACTGACGTAAGCCATGGCAACATTTTATAGTTTTTGCAACAAAAAGTGCAAAAATAACGATTGCAATACGATTGCAGCCCTGGGATCTTTACCAATTGCTTGCTTGCTTTTTACTTTTGCAAATTGCATGACATCAAATCCACTTAACCAACAAGCCACCAAAATGATGAGGTCAGATTTTCGGTCACATTTTTCAGTCCAGATTTTTTGGTCAGATTCTTTGGTCAGCTTTTTCTGTCAGATTTTCAGTCAGATTTTTGGTCACAGCTATTTCGGTCAGATTTTCTGTCAGATTTTTGCACGAGCTAGTACACGTACGTGCATTGCATACGAAGGAAAGGTAACAGGAAAGATAACCAATTTTTACTTTCGTCATACTTTGTGTACACGGTCACCAAGCAACGTACGGTGTACTGTATTATTTTTAGAGCTGTACGTACGTACATACATACTGCACATACAATACACAATACGTAGAGCAGCGTTCATCTAACAGCAAATCAATCGCTTTTTGTTCGCCGAACGCGAAACGTCATAGCATCGACTGGCATTGCATACAAAAACAGTAAACACACCGATATGGCTGAAAACAGTTTATTAGTTTTCACGCTGAAAAAATCTCCATTTATTTAAAGATATTGTTTTTTAAGTATGAAAAGCGAACTGTGTCGTTTATCGAACACTCGTACTCATGCGAAACCGGCTTTTGTGGATTTTCGTGTTCTGATGCAATATTCTGCTCATCAGCAAAGTGGGGTTTGGCTCTCATTCATTCAAAGTTCGCGCTGTCCTTGCATGCACGTGGTTTGGCCTTCTGTGCGGGCAGCCATGTTTATTTCCAGTTTTTCGGAGCAAAAATCAGCGCCACATGCCTGCAGACAAGACACTTGAACCTGACTATTCGCTGCTACCTTGCGTGCCAAATAATTCTTCCCGGAACTTTACATCCTACCGTACCCACCATTGATCATCAGCAATACTTTCTTTTTACTTCTACCGTTTGATTTCTGATCTGCATCATCGCTTCTCTCCTTTTGCTTGCCCACAGTTTGCTATTGTGTATGCTGCTTTGACGTCGTTTGACCTTTTCAGCAATTTCTTGGCTGCTGCATTTGCCTTCGATTTCGCAACATCACTTTTCCTACACTACTTTCCGTGCAGCTACCGTACTGTATAATTTGGCTTTTCTGAGTATTGCTATTCTATGCTATCTGCACAAAGCATGAAAGTTGAGCTCATTCGACCGTTGGTCCCTATTGCCGTCAATGGCACGGTGCACTACCACGTTCTGGCTGTGTCGCCTACTTCTGATATCGAAGGTAAAATAAATAATTGTATTTTCTACTGCTTGCTTTGCTTGTTCTTGTTTCTTAGAAAGATAACAGGGTGTTCTTTCCTTGCAATGGCTAAATCATTAGCTACCTGCACATAATTAGCCAAAAAGCAAAGTATAAGCGTATAGTATAATGTATAAGCATATCCATATCCATATCCACTAAGTAAATTAATCGCAACATTTTTGCACGTAAAAAACACTAAAAAAAGACTAATAATAAATTAAATATAGTCGTGAGCATTCATGCGCGAATAATAATAATTACAGTATGGTGTACATAGTCGTCGTGTAGCGCACGTATGTAGGCAAGGCACATCTACACCAAGCATGTGCATCGAACCTGAAGGTCACATGTACTAAGCTTGCCTTAAAGCTTTTAATACTTATTCTTGCGAAATCGTTTGACGTCATGTCACGTACAGTACGTGCATATACAGTAAAATTTATCTGCGCGGATTCTTTATTAAAATCCAGTTCTAGCGGATGTTGCTGTTTTCAGCGAACGCTGGAACAACCGCGCAGAAACCGGCTTTTCGTGACTACAGTGTAATGCATGGTAACATATGTACGACTTACGACGTACGTACTTGGTACGTACGTAATATGCGCATTTTGCCGTTCATGGCCCATTGAACACGTGTGTGACGCATACTTCTGAAGCCAAGTCCATACTCTTATGTATGTAGGTTACGGTATGTTTTTCAAAAGTTGCCAAAAAGCATACGTAGTCATTGTTTTTAACCTACGGTGCACTGTCAGTGCACATGTGGGCCGTTAGGGGGATATTATCCACGACAAGAGCGTGGTATATTATGATATTATCCTTTTAGTAAATGGGAAGTTTGAAAAAAACCTAATTTCTTTCGCATTTGCTTGCAGTTGTTATGGATCAGGGACAAAGAACCGCCTGATTGTATCGGCACATTATTCGTTTGAGCTGGGACTTTTGCTTTTCCCTTACCGCCTGAGGCAAAAAAATTGTAGGCGTCGTAATATCTACTAATCAGTAATCACATGTAAGATGAACTGTGAACCTTTGTTCATAATATGGCATGTCAAGCTTCTTCATAATCGCCCACCCAGCGAGAGGGATATTGATGGGCTATAGCCGCCCGTACTGCGCAATTTGCATGCACTCCTGCAGAAAAGGAATACATGAAACGCGGAGAGAAATCCGCGAAGGAATTTATATATTTTATTTTCTTTGCAGAACGGAAAAGGCCCAGATAAAACTTTTCGCTGGACGAATCTTAATAGGATACATATTATGTACGTAAAGTACATACATACATATTCACACTCTTTTGTGTTTCAGCTTTTCTAAGGTGCAATAATATCTATAAGATCACACCGCAATACATCGCAGCACGACACGACACCATCCTGTGCCTTTTGGGCATATATCAATATCATGCGCAGGGAAAATAAAGGTTGTACCGAAACGAAGTCCGCTCCCACTTTTATTAGTCAAGCCGTAATTATATAGGGTAACGTGGGGCAAAACCGCCAAAATCCACTAATGTACCGTTGGCGGTTTTTACTTTAGGTACCTCCCAGTAAAATCATGGCGCCGAAAATATATCTCCCCACATTCTGGTGTCAATTTTGCCTCTGTGAAGCGGCGCTGCGGATTGCCCAATGGACGGTTTACCGCACGCTACCCTATGCTTCATCTCTATTTTTCGCACCGTATTCATCTTCATTGTTTCAGGATCGCTCATAACCCCGCCCCTGTGTGATCAGTCACAGGCTTCTCTGACGACGCTGTTTTCCGCACCGCAACTCACGACGACCGGCGTTGCAGCTGCCCCCACCTTGGCAACGGTGCCTGGCATTCTTCCTACTGCGGTGGCGGTTGAGCCCGGGGCACCATCTTTTGCCGCTCCTTTTCCTTTCTGCTCTCCCAGTTACAGTACCCCAACTTCAGTCGCAGTAGTCACGGAGGCAGAAAATAACTGCGACCTGTTCCCGCCTCCTCTGTCCCTGCAAATCCCGGCTGTAGCAAGCGGTTGCTTTGACTTGTCGCAGCAGTTCGATTCGGGGTTCGAATTCGAATCGACCGCCGCGGTTCCATTTGATTCGGTATCTTCCGACCATTCCTTCAGCTCGAGTTTCGTAACGGATTCGCCGAGAGAAAGCGAGGAGACCGACGGCGGAGGAGTTGGGGCTGGGAGTCCGGCGGTAGGAGAGGAGCCGCAGCCAGCTGCGGTAGCCTGTTCCGAGGGAGTGACCGGTCCATCTGATCCAGAAGTCCGTGCATCGCCTACTGAACAGGGACAACCGATAGAGACGGACGTGGAGGAGGAAGAGGAAGAGGAGCAACCGGGTCCTTCGCATCGGGTCCCTCACCATCCCCCACCACCGACGGCAATGCTGCCGACCCGAGTCGTCTACTTGCCGCCGCCGCCGCAAATGTGGGTGGGACCAGAGTCCCAGCAGCAACCGCGGCAGCCCGTCGTTCCACTGGGCGGCCCCATTCCGGTCCCATCCCTTCCTTCTGCTGCCTCCCCGCCTCCTTCGGCCCCGGTTCAGGTTCCGGTTCCGGTTCAGGTTCAGGTTCAGGTTCAGGTTCCGGTTCAGGTTCCTCAGGGGCCATCTCCGCAGTTCGATATGGCCACCTGGTGGCACTATCAGTGCCATCAGAACCTGAATGAGTCCACAACGGGACACCACTGGGCGTTGTACCCGTTGGCACCCAATTGTACCACTCCCGGGCCGGGGGTGTGGTACGAGTTCAGAGATTCTGCGAAGGTCAGATTCATATGCCAGGTAAAAAACCAATACGTAGGGTACCACAAATACGTACCACAAGTACCCGAAATAATAAATAAATAAATAAATAAATAAATAAATAAATATAAATAAATAAAAATAAATAAATAATAAATTACTTTGGGCATAAAGAAAGAAAATTTATATTTTAGACGTGCACCAACGCGTGGACATCGATGAAAGGTCAGGTGATTTTCTGGTACCGCCTCGTTGGTCATCCAGGTGGCAGTTGGAGTGGGGAAATTGTGTTCAAGCTCTTCGGGCAGAAATGTCAGCAATGCAATGATCCAACACGTTTCGAACCTGCTCTGTGGTATCCGGATGAAGTTGAACGGGTAAGCAGAAAGAATAAGAAAAGTCAAATTTAAAAAGCATCAAATTTTTAAGACTAAAAAACAAAGTCAATTTGCGACTGTCTGTCTATGTATTCATATACTAGGTTTTGGGAAATCTGAAAGCGGTCATTTTTCGCGACCTGTATCAGCGCACTGAATTCACTCTGAACCGACAGCGACGCAAGGGCACACCGCGAGAGAAGGAACCGCACCGCAAGGAAATGTGCCAGGCGTGCATCGTGGGTATCTGTGGCACATCCTCACACCCTCCAACGACCAAATGAGTGAAGACCCCCTGCCGATATGCGTTTTAAAAGGTGCTGCATGCACTGAACAACGAGTAACGTATACTGTATGTTGTGTCCTGTGTGCTTGCATTGCATACATTGCATGAATAGCCTCTGCATCGTAGTTTATATGCAGGTACATACAGCATATTTTGGGAAGGGTTAAATTGTACTTTAGAAAGGCTGCGGTAGACGGTACCGGTAGTTTGTGTATTGCATTCCGTGCTATACAGTAGGTTCGCACCGTACATCATTGTTGGCATGTGTATGTCGTGAGGTGGTGTAGTACAGAAGGTGCAGATTTAGTTCAGTCCTTTTCTTGTCAGTGGTTTGAGTGATTACTCCTAGTGATAACGAAAATACGTGTGAGAAAAATATGGGTAGGGAGGAGGAGGGGTACTGACCGCGACAGAGAGTGCTATGAGTGCCGCGTCCTGTTTATCAAAAAGCAGCGACATTGCCACCAATAGGATTGGTGCTTTTGGCGCAGCTGTTACGCGTTGATAATTTGTTGGTGGGTTACTGTACGTATATGACAGGCGTAGGGGTGCACTGAGCATAATACGAGTGAGTGTTTCACGGTGTTAGAGTAGGGAGGAGTATGGAGACTTCATTGTTATTGTATAGTACATCAACTACGTAGTACGTACGACTTCATTACGTGGGCGCAAATTTGTTGTATTTTTTATTTTTGTGCGCTTTGCTAATGATGGATCTTACACGTTTCAATTATTTTGATATTTGATTAATTTTTTATGACGTTCTAATTGCGCAATACTTTATCACACTTCACTTCTGTGTACAGAAGGTGAGTTTGGGATCTAAATATTGTATCCATACAGTAGTAAGAATAATCTCTCAATGGTCTTCGTTTTGACAGTTGTTTCCTTTTGACAGTTTCTGGAGTGTCTGTTGTTTTACTTTGACGCCTTTTTTGTAATTTTTCCAATCAAAACAAAATAGCACCTTTACAATCTGTTGCGTAAGCTTAGCTTGGCAGTTTGAGTTTGAGACATACCGCAGTATACACGTACGTATACAGTACAGAGTAACCTACAACCTACTACAGCGTTTGTTCAAGCCTGAAGCAAACTAGGCATTTCGCAGCATCTAAGCTACGTATAAGTAATCTATAAAGGTAACCTTTATAATTTATACGAAAATAGGCGAAATAACGATGGACTTCCTGTCCAGTCAAACAAAAACAAGGAACACATTTCATTTTCTCCTATTTTCAAGGCAAGATGTAGTCGTGCATTCTGGAACAATTTTATGAAAATAGCCATGACGACGAGGGTCACGGTCACCTGCTTTCGCCTCCTTTGTTCGTTGTTGACTTTCTTCCATTGTTCTTCTCTCCTTCTAAAGGTTCAAGCAAAGTCTCTTCCTCATCTTAACCCCTCCTCTATTTCGAGCAAAATGTGACCCCTGCCCGGACAAAATCGACAAAGTGTGCAAAATGCCATTCATCCGGAGGTTTACTGGCAGCGTTTTGGAAAAATTTATATATAAAATCGCCCTAGGTCGCATTTTGGTCGCGGCGGCGACCATCAAAATACAGGAGGGGTTAACTGTCTGAAATCAGCTGACCTGAAGAAGCGAAATCCCTTCTTTCACGAGCTCTTGCGACAGAAGTCGGGTAGTGATGATTTGTTCACCGCAATTCAGGGGTGGCGAAAGCTGGCCACGGGTGAAAGTTTCTGCTTCGTTTCGAATGATATTGGTTCGGAAGACTACGGCATTTACAGGATTCTTGGAACCACCAAAAGTGGAACTTATAACAGAGCGTTGGAAGAAAAATACATCGGGTGCCGGCCGCTTCAAGATCGAATGACGTGGTATCAGGGAACACGAACGAAGACAGTCAAGTAAGCTGAAACTGTAGTGTAAAGCAAGAGCAAGACGGAAGTAAATGGTTATTTATATTGAGAAGAGACGGACAGGGCAGGGGGAGGTTGGCCACAAAACAATATGACCGGCAATGTCAAATACATAAGCTGAAAAAAAGCATTGCAGAACAGTACTGTATGTTGGTGATGCTCTTGGGAAAAGGAAAAGAAAGACGGCGGCAGAGGAAAAGTAAAGTTAGAAGACGCAAAGCTTTTCTCAATCTGAAAACTATGCCACAAAATATACAACTGGGTGTAAGCTACAGTACATAATTATGTAAGCTACACACTTCCCCTGTTTTTTAGTGGCCTCCAGTGCCAAAGATGGGACCGACAGTTTCCTCACTCGCACAAGATCACCGGCCGGAATTTTGCCAGATACATCGACGTGGGCTCGCTGCGCCGTCAAGAGGATTACTGTAGAAACCCCGACAACAACCCAGCCGGCCCCTGGTGCTTCACGATGGACAAAAATATTCTCAGAGAGCCCTGCTTCCACGTGTGCAGGCAGCCTAATCTGCAGGAAACCTGCCTGACAAAAAAGGGGTGGCCGCATGCAACGCGAGATAAAGGTACAGTAGAACGTAGAACGTAGAATGGTATTGACATCGAAAACCAGCATGCGTACATCACTCAACAAATCAATAACGTACTTTGGATCGTGGATTATGTAGGTTTGAATTTGAACGAAGCACGTAAAACTTTACAAAGTGTTCTGCAAGCGATTCTTCGATTGACACCGGAAAAAAAGGTTTCCACATTTTTCTTGCTCAGTTACGCTGGTCTTTCTCATATATTTTTGATTTTTTTTTTCTAGAAGACGAATACGACTTTCTGTTCACCGGGCACCCACTGCGTTTTCCCAACGGCACGGATATGGGGCCGGATTGGCCAACGCTGGGTCCGGCGCCGGTCGTCAACCATTTTCTACCGCTCAAAGCCACCATATGGACGCACAGAGACCACAACGAGTACCGGCCCTACTGCGACCGCGTGCCGAGTCCCGTGGAAGATTTGTTCGGCCCCTGGATTTATGGGGTATTCATGGAGTTTATTGCAGTGTCCGCTTTTGTTTCGTAAAACCCATGGTCGTACATAGTGAAAAATTAGTCGACGATTTAGGCCGGGTTACGTTCGTTCGGGTCTGGAGGTGGGGTGCGTACGCATTCTTTGGCAAGGGATTGTATGGAGCTTGGCCTTTTCTTTTCCATCGGTCCCACCCAAACGTTTTAGTAGTTTTTATGGCCAGCCGAAACATCAAAATTCGCCGCATTTCACCGCCGCCAAGTAATGAGACGCCATTTTTTGGTGGATATGGGCTTGGGCACGTGCAATCATTACTCGATGAATGCCTTTCTTACGTGAACAACAGTTATCGGGAGAGAAACGAGCAAATCCTGAGCAAGGTGGCTGCGGGTTTCGGCGTTAACGAGGGCAAGGCTCGCTTCTCCATCGGTTGCTGCGTCGGCAAGTGCAATCGGCGACCGTGTTTCACCGCGTGCGAACACACGAATATGCGCTGCATGGAAAGAGTGGACGTGGAGAAGTTGGAGTATCAGGGCGGAAAGGACACGAGCAGAGATGGGGCACAGTGCACGCCATGGAGCGAAGCGTGGAAAAATCCTAAGGTACGGGTTCGGGTACTGTTTTTAGGGGTAATCTGCGGGGGAGGGGGAGAGGGGGTAAAACTGGACAGAGAAAATATTTTGAATTCCGAAAAATGCATAAAGTGCGAAGCATCCATTTACGAAGCGTCAGCCATTCGGATTGCTGGAGATGAATTTTTCGCATTGGCCCTGCTATGTATGTACTGTGTGCTCTACCGTATGTTTTCATTTCCAAAGCCAGGAAGGAAAATTCCACACTATGCTGGATGGGACTCGAACCGAGGCCCCTCGCTTAGTGAGTACTAATCAACTGCCGAAACCGCACAAAGATCTTCCTTTTCCTTTCATTTAGAATAAAGGCAAACCTTCCTGGAAGATGATGCATGAGCGCAAAATTACGGAGAAGTCCGTCGACAACCCCCTGTTCAATCTGCAAATCTGGCGCATGTACACGGGGCGATGCGTGAACTTCGCCTACCACCTGCGCAGCGTCGGTTTAATCGTGGGGATGCCGGTGGGTCCGGTCTGCTTCGTCCGGGATCCCGCGTCCGGCGTCGACGAATTGGCCCCCTGCTTCCCGTATTGCGACGAATTGTTTCTGGACCTGCAGGGATGCGTGCCGACGACTGGAAAAGGGTAAAGGGTTGAAAACATCAAGTTTTAGGGGTTGTCTGTCTTGGACATTAGCAATGAGTCGTACGCCGCGGGGGAATTGATAATTCGGACAAATCAGAAAGCAATCTCGCTTGCCCATAATAAAGAGCTGGATATAAGGGCGGTATGCACGCAAGCCAGTGCTGCAAGTGCGCGCCGACGTCGCTGAATTGGAATTTTTTAGCAAGCTTTGTCAGTGTTACCGTAACCTAAGGTTCTTTCTTCCCCGGCTGAAATAAATCAGTGAGTCCAACTTTAATTAATTTCCTGTCATACGACTTTTACGTACGTACCCCACGGTTCTCAAAATCAGAAGGTTAGTTAGTACAGTACGTGCGTAAGATACCTGTGATGTGATAGTAGCATACGCAACTTGTGTTGTTTGCACGTACCCTAGGTACACTATAGTTATATTGCGTAAACCTGTGACGATGATGTTTCAGCCACGACTACTTCGGCAGTCGACGCCGCGACGCGAAGGGTGCGGAATGCGTGGACTGGATGGAAGGGTCGACGGATGAGATGCTGAATCGCTTCTCCACGCAAGACGCCAACTTCTGCCGCAACCCCGACGGAGACGCGAAGGGGCCTTGGTGTCTCGTGAAAAAGAAAAGCGATGACGGGCGGATGGTGCTGGTGCTGGGCAAGAGTCACTGCTTCCCACTCTGCCCCGAAGGACACAAAACGCGATTGGATCCAGTGGAGACGGGGACAGAGTTTCAGCAGAATCCGTGCGATATGGAAGAGTTGAAGCAGTGGTGCGAGGTATACTGTATGTACATACGGTAGGTACGTAAAGAAATGAGTTTAATCCGTGGATTTAACTCTCTCCGTGATAGGAGCTCAGGCCGCCACTTGCTCCCGTGACCTTCCCGCAAGCAAGTCACGGGCTGCCCTAGAACTGCGGAGAAAGTTAAACGTAGTGTACGTATGATGGTAACGCGGGGTAAACTGTCTCCGAAATTCAATGCAAACTCGGCAGTTCACACGCACACTTTTGGAAAAACGGAGCGAGTTCGGTGCGAACTCGGTGATTTTACGTGTTGAAGCATAGTCAGCCAGCGCTCCAAATTCAGATTTCACGTGTGTAGCGCATCAAAGTATACCCAACCCAGTTTTTTTCTCTTCTTTTACAGTGCAAGAACGAAGCAGCCTGCGTGGTGCCATCTTCAACAACTACAAGCACAACAACTACCACCACTCGTCCGCCCAAGAAGTACTTTCGCAAAAGCCTCATCTCACCGCAGAGCTACGCGCAAAAGTACGGGTGGGCGCGCGCCAATCTCATTCCCATGCTTATGCTGCTGCTGACCAGTCTGTTCCTTGTTGCTCTGCTGGCGAGTGTGATTCACGGGATGTACAAAAAGAATATTGATAGGGAGAAGCTTAGTCGGCTACTTTTGACGGAAGAAGAAAGGAAGGCGAAGAGAGAAGAAAAGAAACGGAAGAAAGAACCGATTGGAGATGCGATAGAAAAGACGATTTTGGGTAGAATTTGAGGAATAATTGCTGCGAAAGTGTAATGTATATGTAGGGTACTGTGGGGTAAACCCGGACACTTAGTATATCTCAGCAACCATACGACCGATTGAGACAAGTATTCTACCAATCGATTCCTTGAATTATCTTTCAAATGAATTACCATGTTTTATCATTTGCTGAAGCGGCAAGTTCAGAAAATCTTAGGTGTCCGGGTTTACCCCACAGTTGTACCCTATGTTGAGTTGAGACACTATGTATTGGGTGGGCTATGTACAAAATGCGGCAAATTAGCCTTAGTGTTTGTGCCAAATGCCTTTGCAAAAAAGCTACCAACGAAAAGCTTTACTGAATCAAATAATAGTGCGAAGGTAATGAAGGCAAACTGCCAGGACAAAAAATACAAAATACGTACACAAACAAAAAGAAACAAGCAAAACGTAATGCCTTGTGTATAACCTTGGAGTGCACAAAAGCAGCCACACATCCCAATCAAAATGTGCAAAGGAAATCCTAAAACTACTGTACGTTATGAAGCTACAAAACAAAGCAATGGAAAGTTGCATCGTAAGATAAAAACATATGGATTTTGCAGAAGATAAATTGAAATTCGCCATACATAATCGGCAAGCAATCAAAGCTTATAAACCGTGTACCGATAAAAACAATTCCTGTAGAAGCAAAAAATAGCAGTGGAATAAAATGCATTAGGATATCAGTACATAAGTGTATGAACAGAATAACAAAGCAAAAAATATTGACAGCAATAAACAGATTTGCAAGAAAGTACCGTAACATATACAGGCGTACAACTGTGTTTTAGCGATGCCAACCAAGATATTTCCTGTAAAGTACCCTTTTTCCAATGTGGTGTATGTCGTTTCACCAAACAAAATTTTCGACAACTCATAAAATCAGTACAGAGAATATGAAGAGGATGCCACGTTAATGTTGAAAAGACAAACAGTTCTTAGCACTAAAAAGACCACTACCATTGAAAGGTAAGTTAGGGCGTTGAAAATCAGTAAATTGCCACAAGCAAAGCAACAAATAAAAAGAAAACTCAGTCATTACGGAAATGCTGATAATTCTGTGCGTAACGGCTGTATTTCAACTTCATACGCACATCAAAATAATGATACGACCATTAACAAATATTTACAGGCGGAACAAATGAATAAAGTTCAATAATACAGCCTGTTTATTATGCTATGTCACCTATAAAATTGCTTATAACTTCCGTATTAAGAGAAACATTTCAACCAGGTTTTTTTTATTAGAAACTTGAAAATATGCCTGACAAGCATGCAAAATTTCATTAACGTACACGCACTATTAACGAAGAAACAAGCGACGCCTTTTCAGGTCCCATTTTTCGACGTGCCCGCCTCTGTTCTCCAGCACCTGTGCAGCTGTCTTCAAAACTCTGGAAAGACTCTTTTTCAAGCATGTTCATAGGGATGGCGGCACTCTTCCCTTTAAGTTTTGGCATTTTAAGCTCCAGAAGATCCGAATGGATGCTTGAATGGAGCGGAACAGCACACCTCCTTCCATGTGGACTTCAAAAATCGAGCGCTTTTCACGCCACTGCCGATTTTGACCCAAATGATTGAGGCTTCATAATTCCCTTCGTACTTAAGACCCACCAATGAAATTTCGCGTGCTTGTCAGGCATATTTTCAAGTTTCTAATAAAAAAAATTTGGTTGAAATCCCTCTCTTAATACGGAAGTAATAAGCAATTTTATAGGTGACATATCATAGTAAACACCCGGTATTTACTTGCGGAAACAAATCATACAAACTACGCGACACAAAAAACTCAGCAAAAAACAGGTGGATAGCTGTACAAACAAATATTATGTTTACAGAAGTAAACATAGGAAAAGTGGGAAAAGCAAAACTTGAGATTAATAACTAAGAAATCTCACTTCACTATCCATTCACCTCTGGGTTTCCTTCATTCACCTTTTCTTGTGACACTTGACAAATTTTACTCATCTCTTGCAGGCTTATGTACCACGCATTACAACAACAACAAAATGTAGGTAAGGCAATATAAAAGTAAAAGTAAAGATGTCTCTACTATTGATTGCATAAACCAAATTCTCTGAAACCCAGAAAGACAATGGATCAAAACATTTTCTTCACCTCACTTCTCATTCAGTTCAACTTTTACCTGCAGTCAGCTACATCCAATTAGGGAACAGCTAGAGCGAGCTAAGGTATAGTTAGGCATGCGCATCTAAACGGTTTACGTACATACAGTGTACATACCCAACTTGGCTTAGCTCATTCTCAAAATACTGGCTGACTAGCAACAAAGAAAACACGTCTATATTCTTTTTTCCGTTTGCCGCCTCAGTTTTTTTTAAGTTCAATTTTCAACTGTACACCCTGTAAAGGTACGTACATGTCTACAGGTACCGAAATAAATGCTAACATTCTCATGTTGTTTCACACATGCCAAGCCCATATAGAACTGCATGACAGGTATAATAATGGGCACGACATACACATCACACACACACGCCAATAATCGAGTAGGTAGGGTACTATGGGGTAAATCCGGCCGGTTTTTTATTGGCGAGGTAAATCCGGGCCCGGTTACCCACGTAGAAAAAACGGCTTCATAGTAGGCGGCCGGGTTTACCCCAAAGTACCCTACTACATAACATACAGTACGAAACAAAAGCAATTATTACGGGCGAGAGGTTTTTCTGGAACATAATAACGTGTACAGGGTGTGTTTCCCCGCTACTTTCCTTGTCAGATTCATACCCTCGCTAGTACGTACAAAAACAAAAAACACACATAAACTGGTAGTTGTTGAATGAAACGCAGCAAGCTTTTGCAAAAAGAAATCAGGTGATCATAATTGTATTCCCCTAAACCGGCAAAATGGCAAGTCATACAAGAAAACGAATGTTTAGAGCTTATAAAAAAACGATACACAAACACAACAAATCCGAACTCAAATACACGCAAAATATAGTAATAATCGTACCTTTTAGCCCTTTCATACAGCCCATGCACAGGAAAAGTCAGATTTACTCTATTATAGTAGGAAGAAGGGAAGGAACTGTACGTACAATGGAAAGAAATGTCTGAAATAATAAAAAATGGGTTTAGATACTAACAAAAGAAATATATAATCCTAAGCAGAATTATATATTTTTGCTAATAACAACAAGGACAATATATATGGAAATAAAATAGAAAGTCACAGCATGGGCCAGGGAGTCAAGACAATTTTGTACAATATTTACAGAAAACATAGAAAAAAAATTACGTACTTACAAACGAGTGCAAAAGAAAAGAGTACACAAGATTCATTTCCCCTTCCCTTTAAAAGGGTAGCGTGGGGCAAAACCGACCACGGGGCAAATCCGCACATCCTATGGCGGATTTACCCCCATTCAAAATATTACTCTCGAAAATGTATTTCGGGATATTTCTGCCAGGTTTTTTCGTTCGCAGCCATAACAAAACAACCTTGGCTTGATTGGCTAGATGGGGAAAACCGCCATAGGCTGGGTGATTTCCCCCATGGCCGGTTTTACCCCACGCTACCCCATATACCTACCAGTTTACCAACTCCTCTAAACGCCTGTTCTCAGGAAGAAGCTAACGAAAACTGTCCTGATTCAAACGCGTTAATGCGAGACGAAATGACGATAAAAGCTGCCTTCAAATTGGTGTGTAGTACGTACGTCCAATGCCTTGGCGTCTGGTTGCCTCTGTTAACCTGGTCTCCTAGTAGTCTGAATGCCGAATTGTGAACTGAACATTACTGATACTGATTGATCCTAGCCGAAGTTCACCCCTGTAAAAACATCCAATCAACCACACGTGGGTCGCTACAACCGTTGACGTCTGGTTCACATAGAAACTATGCTCTGTCCACCAAATCATGCACGGTGGTGTTGTGTAGCAGAGTCAACAGGGGGTTGTGTTGTGTTCTAGAGGTGGTGTTTACGCTGGGAGTGTGACTTGAAGTCAACAGTCAACAGTCCATCTAGTCAAGTCAAGTCAACAGTCACTAGTCAACAGGGGGTTGTGTTGTGTTCCTAGAGGTGTTTACGCTGGGAATGCGACTTGAAGGAGACTTGTAGCACGCGATTTCCCAGGCTGGTGCCGTGTAGAGCCGTGATGGCTGCCAGGGCTTCCTCGTACTGCGCCATCGTGACGAAACCGTAGCCTTTGCACTTGCCGCTCTGAAAGTCTCTGATCACCTGCAACACGCAAAAAGCGAGTTCAGTAGTACCTACACCCTTGTACACTCTGTCTTCTAGCGATTGCACATTTCCTGGCTTTAACCCCTGCCTTTCGTAATCCCAGGCGTCCGCCTGTCCGTAGCCACCCGGCAAACCCCGTCCGTAGACGGGGCAAACCCGGTCCGTAGACGGGGCAAACCCCGTCCGTAGACGCGGTGGAAAACAAACTCCGTCTACGGACGGGGTTTGCCGGGTGGCTACGGACAGGCGGACGCCTGGGATTACGAAGGGGGTTAAAGGGGCCCAAATTACCCCCTCCCCCCACCCTCCGAAGTACCTCGCACTATCATACTGCGTGTCGGACAGAATCGAGCAGGTGGAAAATTTGGGCCAGATGTGCCAGGCAGGGGGGAATCGAACCCCGGAGCTCTCGCGTTTCAGGCGAGCGCCCTAACCGCTTGACCACACACCCGGATGACCTCAGTCACACAATCTTCCCCTTTTGATCATGACAGCTAGCAGTACTTTACTTTGACGTTAGGCAGGGAATCGAACCCCGGACCTCTCGCGTTTCAGGCGAGCGCCCTAACCATTTGACCACACACCCGGATGACCTCAGTCACACAATCTTCCCCTTTTGATCATGACAGCTAGCAGCACTTTACTTTGACGTTAGGCAGGGAATCGAACCCCGGAGCTCTCGCGCTTCCGGCGAGCGCCCTAACCGCTTGACCACACACCCGGATGACCTCAGTCACACAATCTTCCCCTTTTGATCATGACAGCTAGCAGTACTTTACTTTGACGTTAGGCAGGGAATCGAACCCCGGACCTCTCGCGTTTCAGGCGAGCGCCCTAACCATTTGACCACACACCCGGATGACCTCAGTCACACAATCTTCCCCTTTTGATCATGACAGCTAGCAGCACTTTACTTTGACGTTAGGCAGGGAATCGAACCCCGGAGCTCTCGCGTTTCAGGCGAGCGCCCTAACCGCTTGACCACACACCCGGATGACCTCAGTCACACAATCTTCCCCTTTTGATCAGCAGCAGCTGCCTTACTTTGACGTTGAGTACTGCGCCGAAGGGTCCGAAGAGCTGCCAGAGCGTGGCATCCTCTGTTTCCGGCGCCAGATTGTACACGAAGATACACCAGCCCCCACTCGCCGCCCCACCCGCAGCCGCAGCACCCCCCACCGCCGCAGCCGGATTCGCACCTTAAAAACGCACATGCATGCATAAGGGGAGCTTCATAAAGTACGTCACGCAAAAATAGGGGGAGGGGGGGGGGGGGGGGTTGCGGTGAATGTGACGATAGCGCGTCCTCTTATCGAGCAAGGCGAATAATCAGGTCACAAAGAGTTCGCCCAATCGCGATAACGCAACTGGTCCATAGGCAGATTGTAGATACATACATACTTAGGGTACTGTGGGGTAAACCCGGCCACCTAACTTCCTTTGAACTTGCCGTTTCACCAAATGATGAACATGGTAGAGTAGCTCATTCGAAAGAGGAGAGTTCAAGGAATCGATTGATGTCATATCTGTCTCAATCAGTCCATTGGTTGCAGAGATATGCAGCCGTGAAAGTTAGGTGGCCGGATATTCCCATGGCCGGGTTTACCCCAGAGTACCCTACAGTACATACTTTGGCTGACGGCTGCCTGGAGAAGGGCGGATGTGGTGAGGAGGTCGGCGGCGCTCGTACCAGCCGCAGAAGCCGGCGACGCCGCAGTAGCCAACGGAGAGTAGCGGAACCTACACACACAAACATGTGTACCGTACCATATCAAGAACGGATAAAGAATAAATAATAAGAGGAGGAAGAACATAATCTCTGTCTACGTCCAGGGACATAAACTCGAGAGGTCCAGGGTTCGATTCCCTGGCACATCTGGCAAATTTTCCTTCTCGACTATGTCACTCTAGTCGGCCCTGGTTGATTGAGAGGTGCCAAATAGGCGCCCTCTCCTAGGAAAACCGGCTAGCTGTCATAATCAAAAGGGGAAATTGTGTGACTGAGGTCATCCGGGTGTGTAGTCAAATGGTTAAGGCGCTCGGCTGGAACTCGAGAGGTCCAGGGTTCGATTCCGTGGCACATCTGACAAATTTTCCTTCTCGACTACGTATGTAAATACGTTCAAGAAGTCTCTAGCGCTGCCCGCTATATATTTAGCTACGCAACACGACTTGAGTTCCTTTAGCGAACTCTCTCTGGCCAGAGCCAGACAATAATAAAGTTGCTAAAATGGCCCACCCTCGAGGTAGAGGGATCCGATTCTTCCTCCTCTTATTCCTTATCTGTTCTTGCTTACATTATGTACGTACTCATCGCGAATAGTTATTACACAGGAATGCAGAAATCATTGTGCATACCTTCCGGCTGTGGTAGCGTGTATGGGTCCGGGAAATCTCCTCTGACTAGCCGCGTTCAACAAAGCCAACGGCATTAAAGCTTGCGCCGCTTGAGCTACCTGCAAAGCCAAGCAAACATGACGAGACGATGAGACAATACTAACCAAGTCAAGTAGTAGGGTACAGCGGGGTCAATCCGGCCGAAGCCGGGTTTACCCATCCAATAAAACTGGCCGGGTTTACCCCATGATACCCTACGACCATTTCCCGCGCATGCAACTTCCCACATATGTACCGCTGTGCTTTCCTTTCGTGCGTAAAGAGGTTTGTACGTATTTCACTCATGCATACATACGTATACATGTGCACGTTGACGCACAGTATGTAGGGTAGGTACTTGCAAAACGTACCTCTGGGAGGTTGCACATTTGCAGCGTGGTTTTCTGGTTATTCGCGGCGGGGTTGTTGGCGAATTTGACGGTGATGGCCTCGCCAGAGCCCGGAGGGATGATGTTGTTCAGCTTCGCGATTGCCCCCTCAGCCTCCGAGCGCTTGTCAAAGCGAACGAAGCCTACGCCCTTGGACAGACCTGCAAACACACATCACACAGTCTGCTACTGTTCGTTCACACCATACGAACGTACAAGGAATGGTTCATTCACATCTATATGAACGAAATGCGCCAATGTCTTTGCGTCTACTGTGCGTTCACATCATACGTACGTACAGTAATGGATCATTCACATTTGAACGAAACTTGCGTACTCGGCATATCCATGATGGCTGTCCATGTCTTTGCGTGTGGGGAGGGCAGAAAACTGGGTACCCTCTCAATTTGAAAGAGCAAGAACAGCCTCTGCGGTGAACCTGGGACTCGAACCCCGGGCACTTTGCTCGCGCCTTAGACCACTAAGCCACAGGGTCTACTGGCAGCCAACGGGAAACACTGGGAATCGAACCCCGTCCTTCGCTCGCGCCTTAGACCACTTAGCCACAGGGGCCACTGACATCCAACGGGAAACAATGGGGCTCGAACCCCGGGCCTTCGCTCGCGCCTTAGACCACTAAGCCACAGGGCCCACTCACAGCCAACTGGCGAAAGTGCGGTCTTGTTGCCTCTGTAGTATGTATGTACGCACCTGTGACATTGTCGCAGAGTATTCGAGAGGTGATGATTTGTCCGAAAGGGGTGAACAGACTCTCCAACTCCGGCTGTGTCATCGTTTTCGGCAGGCCGCTCACGTAGAGATTGGCGCCCTTGATCGCTTCGCTACTCGGACGGGCGAAGGAGACCTGAAGAAAGCGTGAAACATCAAACATACCAGTTGACCCTCATCACAGCTCGAACGTTTTTTTTATGCATAGCAACGTCGTTGTTTTGAGTGTCTTCATAAACATTTTGACCAGAAAAAGATGGTCCATGCTATTTCTTCTCATACCAAGCACCT
>JASAMW010000729.1:0-10284 GCA_030247985.1 Epsilonema sp. ZAB3_2
AACCAGAAGGAGGTTTACTGTGAAAAAGTGGACCTTCCTGCTTGTTTTTGCCTCTCCGAATGCGGTTTGCAGAAAATGCCAGACGACTAGTACTTTTCAGAGTTCAAAAACTTGGGATTTCAAACTCTATTTCTGTATGTACACTGTGGTAGTACGTACAGTATGCCAGCGAATGCATGGTTTTTCTGTGGGAAACAGTCCCTGAAAAACAGTTGGAGAACTACACTGCACTGCACTTCTCGAAATAAACAGCAGCAGCGTGCATCATTGGCTCCTGCGCGCTGCATTGCAGCCGAAAATGTCATGCGGCGCGCGAAGGAGGCAAAAACGAACGATCGCGAACACGAAAATTGCCAAAAACACAGGGAGAAAAGACAGCAAGAACACCTCCTTCTTTTTCCCCAATGCTCCTTCTTCTTCTTCCGAGTCCAACCTCCATGTCCGATCAGGGCTGCAGATAACAAAGTCATCGCCGCCGATCGAAATATGCCGGATGCATTTCTGCAACACCGGAGTGAGGAGGACGGCCGACTATCGGTTGGATGGAATAGCAAAAAACTGTCTGGCGCGAAAAACTAACTGCAGCCTGCACCATCTTGCGCGGGCTGGCCGAGAAGGCAGAGGCCGAGGTCACCTTGCGCGCCTTCTACATACGATGCGACCTCCAAAAAACGACTGGGGCGGCGCGGATGACAGGAGTAAAAAACGCCCCTCTTTCACTGCGCGAAGTTAGACTGAGGCAGACTACTGTAAAACTCCTAAAATAAGGGATGTCGAATGATGAACGAACTGCAGAAAACTATAACCTCCCCTTAAATTTCGGTACGTGTTCCTGGGACACCCTGTAAACATATAAAATGACCCATACGAAAAACTTTTCGTTCCCTGAATTTCAGATTCAGGCCGCTTCCCTTCATTTCGGACATCCCTTAATTTTGGAGGTTTACAGTAACTACGTATGTACTGAACAGAGCATAGGACTGAGAGAGCACACCGATCATCAAGTTCAGCGCCTCGGCAGCATTCGATTCTGCATCAATCTTTCACAAGCGACAAATCATCTGCTGCCGGTCGCCGAAAAAAACATGAGAAAATGATCAGGCCGACCACCTCTGCGCTCATAAAAGGAGACTTTTTGCTTTTCTCATCAACAAAGCATATTCAAGAGGTGCACAGGTACGTACATACGTGTACAATGTATGTACATAGGTATGTATGTACCTACACGGCATAACAAAACATGGAAATTCCCGGGCTACAGTAACCCACCCAGGCGACAGGATTATACGTATATTATTTTCCTACTCTTAAAGACTCCATCGGAGCAAAAATCGCCAGAAGAAAGAGAAGGAACAAAGGCCTTTTTGGGTGGTCAAAAAAGGGCGAAACAGTCAAAACATGCCGGAGCTCGATCTACTGTATGTACACGTACAGATGCAGCTTGCAGCGCCAAAGCTTCGCTCGTCTAGCCAGACCAGGCAGGCGAACAGCGCCGAACGCAGTTTCGCTCCAGGAAAGTGAACGGGGCGAACGAACGTAGATGCCGCCAATTGCTTCAGCTATCATCAGCGCGCATCAAAATCCACCCACCCCTCTCACGTATCGTATAGAAATGCCTGCACTCAGCTACGAGGCTGCAGTTTGTAATGTAGCGAAATAGCGATAGTGCGTGCGGACGGCGCACCAATAAACTTTTCGTTGCAGCATGGACCCCATCATTCACAAAGCGGCTGGCGTATACACTCTTACCGCACTGTAGCCACTCGTGTATAACCCTCTTTCACTTTACCACTCAATGGGATGAAACAGGAGGTCAAAATTGATGGCCTCAAATCAAGGAAAATTACAAACATAATGGATGCCACTGTAAACTGGGATCCAGTCATATCGAGCTTGAACATGACCCTACATCGTCGACTGACCTGCTTTCCTACCTCGTGGGCTTATACACGAAGCATTACAGCATCTCTGGGCGCGCGGCATTTTTTGCAGCACCCGCAAATCCGAGCTGCCCGTTTTTTTGCGCCGATAGCCCGCCAAAGAAAACCGACCGGCTGCAATATTCGCATAATCATAATTTTCCCCGCATCCCATCAAGCCTCGAACATTATTTTTCTTCCAGCACATCTTCTACATAGAAAATTGTACGTGTATGTTACATACATGCGTACGTAGGAGTGCGTGCAAAGCAACGGGACACAGGAGAGAACAGCGTGAATCTTGAGCTGCCAACAAACTAGTCGGCACGTTTTCACATAGGCAACGATCGGTATATCACCGGCTTACAGTATCTTTCCTGGCTCGAACAAACCGAAAGGGAAAGAACAGCAGCGGTTTTCTGCGCTTTTGTTTTCTCTTTGATTTCTGCCGGTTTCCCCGACCAAAGTTAATAGCTACATACTATGCTACATACAAGCAAAGAGTCTGTTGATGCACAAGCAGCATAGGAAAACAGCAAAGATTCGCAAAAAATCATGTAATAAATCCCACAGCGCAAAGTCGGCAGCTGCCGATTAGGAGAAAAGAAAGAGAAGATGTATGAAATAGTAAAGTTTTCGGTGAAGTCTACATACCTAACTATTAGGAAAACTCGAATCCTCGACGTATTTTTTCTGTGGCGGTCCTAGTACTTTTTGGGCTGCGAAAGGCTGAAAATGAAGGTATTATTTTGGTGAATTTTCGAGCGTACCCGTGGGACCACCCAAAATGCGACAGCGAACGAGACCGCATCATCACTTGGTTCATTCGCGTTTCCTATGCGGGTATGAGTGATAAATGATCGACAGGTACCTATAGGGTAGGTTAGGTAATCATTTGCTCTCTAAACATCGGTTCAGTAAAAAGTGGACAGCCTCACGCCACAGCACATGAGCTATTTGTGCGTAATGACGCGCCACGGATTGTACACATATGCAGGGTGTCCCATAATAAACTCCGGGGATTTCCGCGGTAATAACTTTCGATGTAAAGCTCAGATTTCAATGCGGTTTTTGCATTATGTAGCCAACGCTTCAACTTAGAGGCAGGCAAAATTTCATGATTCTAGTTCAATTAGAACTGGTTCAAAACAGCTACATTCTCTAGCCCCCAATTTCTATGGACTTTCCCCCAAATAAGCAAATTCGACACATTTTCTGGCTTAGTTAGCTATTAACCCCTGCCAATTTTGTTCTACGTGGCTCAGAGCAATCCACTTAGCGAAAGAACTTGACGTGTGGACGTCAATTCAAAGTCTAGAAGCGTAAATACAAATTTGAGTTATCTTAAAACCGCAATTCTACAGTACTGAGGGAAAAACTGTAAAAACGGGACCAAAACTGTGAAGGCCAATAAAACCATAACCGATGAAGCTACGCAGATGAAATTTTGCATGTATCTAAGTTGAAGCCTTGGCTACGTAATAGGAAAAACTGCATTGAAATCTGAGCTTTAACTCGAGAGTTAAGGGCGGAAACCCCCGAAGTTTATTATGGGACACTCTGTATGTAGGGTGTAGATGTCATTACATCAGCTAGTGGATGTCTGTTAACTCCTCCCGGGATTCGAAGTCTCCGACCCCACCACAACCACAACAGCGCATAGTACATAGCGCATAGTGGCACCGACGCCAACCGCGAAGAAAGAAAGGAAAGAAAGAAGAAAGAAAGTACAGTGTGCAGGACTGTCCAGGACTTATTCTTTATTCACTTCAATTCAGCATCACAAGCAAGAAATATTCCTGCACTTTCTTTCTTCTCTTTTCTTCTCTTCTCCGCGGTTGGCGTCTGTCCCACCCCTATATTCTGTTTACTTTCTTTATTCATCTCCTTTCTGGTTTGTCTTTTCCGGGGGAAACTTATCCATAAAAGCACATCATACATAGCGCATAGTGGTGTACATTGGCAGGCTGTCCAATAAAAGTACAACATATATGGCTGAACAGTTTTTAGCGATTTCTCAGTCAATTGGGCAAGATGAAACGCACGGGAAGAAAATATCATCCCCCAAAAATCTGCACAGCAGAGGAACAGATTGGGCCCATGGACAACTGAAACGCAAGCGACCATATGAATGAGCTATGGCACGCATCTTTTCCTTTCGATAGTTTATGTGAAAATTGCGCAAAAACCTCTATCGGTATGATGGCGTGATTTACAGGCAAACTGCTCCGAAAACGCCGGTCAGTCTCCTGCGATTTTCAAACTCATCATTTTTCTTTCTGCTCCACAGGACGCCATGCATCTTCCATGTTTTTCCTGCCCCCGCGCGCCAAAAATGCAGTCCTCACCTTTTTCACCAACAGCCGGTCACTTTTCATTTTCCACGGACATCTGGGCTAGCGATGAAAGAAAACATAAACAAAAAAGAATTATGTCTCTTTCAAAAGAAAGAATCTAGGAAGGTTGCAATATCGCGGTAAGAAAAGGACACATGCGGCGGATGTCAGCAGAACCGACTGGATAAAAAGACGCTATCCTTTTTCATTATTTCTTGGGTTACGGTAGTTCCTAAAAGATATGACCACTCACTCACCAGGCGAAAAAGTAGAAAACGGCAAGAAATAATCGCGCGGTTTACGCCAAAAACTTATAAGAGCGACCGGCGGGTAGGTACAGCTAGAAATGCAGATGATCGTAAGGTATAAACTATGCATGCATCCTTGTTTGATCTGCAGTAGCTCGTGAAAATTGATGGGTTGTGCTTTGTCCCACAAGGAGCACTAGGTAGTAACAAGAGGTAGTAAGTAATATAACGTAACACGTACATAGAAAAGTATAATACGTGAGCGAAACATGAACGCAGGCAGCAAAACCCCGCCGCCTCCAAAAAACTGGCCTAATTTCAGGAAAATATCGTCGAAAAGAAAATCTGCGCTTGCTTGATGCGAACGCTCGTAGTGTTTCTTGATTCTCCGCCTAAACCTGCTGGACATTGTGCAGTTTCTTTCTGCATATGCATGCACATACCGATAGATAACAAAAAACATCTGACACAAACTCCGGCTGCAGATAAGGATAGAAAATGCGCCTTGTTCATGATCGTAAAATCATATTTTCCGCCGCTGCCAAATGACCAGTTTTCTGCACAAAGGACAGCTGTTTTTTGGGTGAGGCAACCCCGGCGTTTTTGACCGGGCGTAATTGGATTTTAGATCTTGCTCGAATAGTCTGTCCAATAAAATCGTGAAATCAGACACTGCCTATTCAAGGGAAAAAATTATCTTTCGGGCTATTTTGCAGCGGCGATCTACCGTACGATTGTTCCACGCATAACCAGAAAGCAAGAAAATAAAAATACATGTCTAACATACCAGAAAAAAGGGTCAAGAACTTTCTCAATAACAGAGTTGTACTGTTTGAAGAAAATGGGTACTGTAATGATTCGTGTATTACCCCATGGGGTTGTCAAAAAATTAGTGGCCAATTTGGGGGGGTTATATACGAGAGGGGGTTATACACGAAGGGGGGTTATACACGAGTGCATTTATCAAAGGTGGGGTTTAGAGCCTAATATTTTTTCCGCCTCAGTAATTTAGGCTTGTTTGTACTCTTCATGACATGGCAGATGCTTCAAAATTGTCTGACAGGACAATTACAGCTTCTGTTTTAGCTAGAAAACGCTAAAAAACACCTCTCCATGCTAGCAAAATCTTCAATTTATACCGATTTTTGCATGCTTCGTGTATAACCCCCCTGGGGTTATACACGAGTGCAATTGACGTTAGTCGCCGATTTGGGGGGGTTATATACGAGGGGGGTTATACACGAAGGGGGGTTATACACGAGTCATTACAGTACAGTTCCTCTACAGGCTACAAAGTTGCAAATGGCGACTTTTTCCAAAACTTTTTAGAGCTGCGGTCGACGAGAGAGAGAGGCGCATCGAAAAACGGTAGTTTTTTACGATTCTTCTTTCACCGCATTCGCCCAGCCAGTTTTCTCATTATTTTTTTACGAGAGAAGCCAATTACTTTCGACACAGAGCAGCGTTCGCGACAAAACCGACTCGTTTATACTCACAAGGACACGAACTGCAGCCTCGAAAAAATTGGATGGTGTCAGCAACCGTTTTTTCGTCAAAAGAAAAAAGGCGGCAAAGAGACATTTTTTGCCCCGACGGTGGTGTCCCATCAGTTCTTGTGTATTTCCAGTCTGAGTTTTTTCAGCCGTTTTTTTGCCAGCCGGCTGGCGTGGCTGCGAGACGGAGATTTCGGTTTTTGCCGCCGCTCTGCACCCCTCCCCCTTCAGACCTGTAGGGGGCATTTTTGAACGGATTCCGGACAAATGTCCCGGTTACATTTTTTAAGACTTGCATTAGTCATTAAGGGTCAGATTGACATGAAGGAACGGCTTGCCCTTCAGCATGAAAAATTGCACCAAGTTGATGTGCACTAACGACCATCTTTGCAAGTCCAAGAAAATTTAAAGGGGAACTTTGGGCGGAAAGTTCGGGGTAAGCCTGCATGGATCATTCGATAGAGCTTGAAAAATGCTTCAAAACGCACCAAGTCGCATCCCTCTACGTACGTTGCGTCGTTCTTGAGTTAGAGGCAAAAATTGATCTGTGAACGGGAAAATGCACGCGAGAGCATGTAGTAGCTCGCTAACCATTACACCAATCGGCATGATTTTGCTACCCCCATATGCTCCACGTTGAGTTCTACATTTTTGTTGTATAAAGTTTTGCTGTATCTTCACTGCCTGTGGCATGGGAAGCCAAAAACCGTGTGTAATTGCGCAGTTAAACACATTTCGTAGGTCCATGAAATATACGTGTTTAACTGCGCAATTACACACGGTTTTTGGCTTCCCATGCCACAGGCAGTGAAGATACAGCAAAACTTTATACAACAAAAATGTAGAACTCAACGTGGAGCATATGGTGGTAGCAAAATTATGCCGATTGGTGTAATGGTTAGCGAGCTACATGCTCTCGCGTGCATTTTCCCGTTCACAGATCAATTTTTGCCTCTAACTCAAGAACGACGCAACGTAGAGGGATGCGACTTGGTGCGTTTTGAAGCATTTTTCAAGCTCTATCGAATGATCCATGCAGGCTTACCCCGAACTTTCCGCCCAAAGTTCCCCTTTAAACGGGCTACCGGTATATCCATTTGTCCCGAATGTCGGCGATCAATTTATTATCGGTTGAGTAAGCGTCCGAAATCTTTCGAATTCGAAAGCTCTGTATGTATGTACACTACTTCGAAACGGCAGCCGTCTGATCCCAAGCGTCTTGTCGGGGGAGGGGGGACGAGAGAAAGAAAAAACAGAAGGCCGGTTTTTTGCAGCTCAAAAACACCTGCCTGTCATCTCAGATCAGGCCAGATAAAAACGGCGTGAGACGAATGAGGCATCCGGCTTGAAAATGAAAGACGGTTGGCCTTTAGTTGGGGACAGCCGTCGTTCAGTTTAAAACCCACGACGGTTCCCATCCAGTAAAACCAAAGGCCCTAAATAGAAATCGAGAAAAGACTACCAACGAACAATATTATGCCAGAGAAATTAGCGCAATAATGGCTTTTTTGCAGATTTCATTGCATTGCGGTACGTACTTTACATACTGTATGTAATGTTCATAATGGTAACCTACACTACATAACGTTTTGACACTAGACAATTAGGTGCAAATCTTGATGGAATAAGCCAACCGTTTACAATGCAATAAACCGATTTCCACCTCCATTTTGACGCAAAAAAAACTGCGGAAAACTGCTGATAACAAGTGACAAAGTCTGTCATCCAACAGAGAAGCGTGCGGAGCGTTCTGAGACAATTAGCAGACAATCATTATGGAAGGACAAAGTACTGCGCCAGACGCAGAAAAAACAGATATGGGTAGTTTGTTCTCTCGTGTGAGCTTGAGCTGCACATAAATAATTATCATTTTTGCCCCGCTGGCAAATGGGCGTATAGACTAGTTATCATAAATAAAAAATTTCTGCACGTAATATTCTTATCAAACATATTTCTCATCGCATTCAGCTCTTGAAGGTGTTGGCACACATGTGTAATAATTCCACTTGCCTTTTTCAGCACAAATTCTTGGCAAAATTAGGACACATTCTTTTATCAAGTAAGCAAAATCCCTTCATGCCTTCTACGTAGAGCACAAAAAATCGGCCTTCACACATTTTTTTCTTACACGAAAAAGCCAGCGCAAGGTAAGAAAAAATTGACGATAAAAACCGACGAGGGCAATTTTCAGAAAGCATGTACCTACCTATGTACTCCGTCGGACGGAACACAGAAATGCCGGTCGGTAATAATTGGCGGCTCGAGCGTGAAAAATCTGGGCCGTAAAAGCGTATGTATGCGTGCACGCAAAAAAGCTATCTGCAATAAAGTGCCAGGCGTAATTTGTCAACTTTTGCCGCGCTTTTTTATGCCGCCAAATATCAATCAAGGCGCTTGGTGTTTTTGGCAAAAAAGTGAGAATTGGGAAAAAAGTAACCCTCGGTGTTCGCAGTATGTACGTATGTACACCTATGTAGGCATATGTAGTAGGTACGTACCTGTTATCTGTCACTCTCAAAAGCTGTAAAGTCCGGCCTTGGTCAAGGTAAATAAATACACAGGTAAAGGAAGCAAAAACTATGACAGTTAAAGAAACAAACAACTCGCGTGTACGTACCATTCATTAGGACATGATGACCATACAGTACGAGGTACGAATATAAGAAAGGATTGGATTAGCTATCATTTCGTACGGTGTCGCATCATAAGCTGCTCTGGCTCTGACGTGAGCGAATACGTTTATGTATGTAAAAAATGCTGTCTGTGCCGATGTACATATATGTACGAATGTACGTGCCAGTCAGTCAAGTAGTCTTTTTCTCGCATCTCCCTAACAATCAGCAATCGATCGCGAAAAAAGAAGTGCAAAAAACGAAGAAGCCACAAGCGCGGAGAACTTTCTGTATGCAGCTTCATCGGCAAAAAACTCGAGGGCTTAGCACATGAACGTACGTACATACCTACCATAGCATTACCCAGGACGTACGTACGTATCTAAATAAGCTCACAGCACATTGGATCTAAAGGAATAGCAACGACAGGCCCTCTCTGACACTCTCCAAGGCTGCCTAGCTGCGTCTCTAATAGCTAGAATACAGCTTACAGCTTCATTACCCGTACATGGGGTACTGTGGGGCAAATTCAGACACCAAGCAATAGACACAATACAAGCTGTATGTACACCTCAGTTAGGGTACAGGTACACTGTACATACCGTGACCGAATTGGTTTGCGCTGCTTGGTCACGAATGCAAATTAAATTATGTTCAAAAGTATGTACCCCACTGCCTAAACTCTGGGTCTGGAGTTACCCCACTGTACCTGAAACATCCGGAGTACTGCAGTACATACGTACGTATGTACGTGTAGGCATACAATACGGGTGTACATTCAGCCTCATTCCACCCGCAAAAAATGAGCGCGACAAACGGAGGGCATTATTTTTTATTTGACGCAACATGCGCCATTATTATGCTTCGCTCCTCGGTTTTTTTGCGACCCAGCTAAAAGATGAAAGCGAATAGCAGTGTTAAGCATCCGTGCTACGTCACAAAGCAAACAAGCAATAATGAAGACAAACACATTACGTACGTAGGTAATTATTAAATATTGCAACTGTAAGAATCGGAAAAAACCCAGATCTGTATGTACAGCTTTTGGGCCACATTTCGATATGATGCATAGCAAAGCGTTTTTTCTCGCCTTACCGTATGGAAGAACGGTATTTTGTCCGTAAATGAGAGAGGAAGAAAGGAGGTCATCAATAGATAAAGCAAAGAAAGCAGTGGCACAAAAGATGAAGAAGCCGCTTTCTTTCGATCAGTCTTGTGGGTTAGCCAGATGTCGAGAAAAAAGCTGCATGGTGTGTCTCGACGACTGAAATAAAAAAGGTCGCCAAGCGCAGCTTTTTTTCTTCGAAGCAGCATATAGAAGAAGCTTCGGCTTCAGCTCAGCTAAACTGTGAAGCCCGAAGAGCGAGCGAGGGCGGCTGACTGGGGAAGAGCTCGTTTTTTGCCGCGCAGAGCGCGCGGGGCTTCAGCGCAAAAACAGCTGTCTGCCCATAAAAACCAGCCACGGCGAACAGCGAACACCCAGGCCAAGGCGCGCGCGCGCGCGCGGAGAGAGAGCGCGCGGCAGAACCCCGTTCCCCATGCTACGTACGCACGTAAAGGCGTAAGCGCCACGTTCCTGAAACAGCTTCTACTATTCACGATTCTCTTTGCAGAGCTCACCGGGTAAGATCATTTCACATTAAGTAAGGTGTCCGATGAGAGGCAAGGCTCATTCA
>JASAMW010000730.1:0-11314 GCA_030247985.1 Epsilonema sp. ZAB3_2
TAGAACTCTCACGGGTAGGCATTTTGCATTGATCCGGGTCCGGGTCCCGGGTTTTGAAACCATGTACCCGCGGGTTCCGGGTCCGGGTCGGGTAGTAGGAATATTTGCTGTTACGTACATGTTAGTGTACGTACGTACGTACAGCATACTACTATGTGGTACAGTTAGAGCTGTACGTACATACATATGTAATAGACTAGCAATAAATATATAACAATGTTCGTTTGAAATAAACCTCCAGGTGGGAAATTTGGAAAAATAGGGCTCGATATTTCATGTAAATGTCGAAATTCGGAAATAACTGTCCTCTATTCTTGAGAAAATTTCAGAAAATGCTCAAACTACATCGAGCAGAAAGCCAAAATTGTGCGAAATTTTACACCTTAGACCCGACCCGGATTTTCGCCTATTTTTTCGGCATTCGGGTCCGGGTCCGGGTAGCAAAAAAAAGCCGGGTTTTCCCGGGTCCGGGTACCCGTGAGAGCTCTAGTTGATAGCAACTCCACGGTATTTAGTGACAGTTAGAATCGGAACTTTGCTTTTGTAAAGATTGGACAGCCGTAGACGTTTTTCGAGTGTACGTTGAGCATGCGTGTCGCTTGTCTGAACGTGGCATTATATTCAGTTCAACCGTGGTGTTCTGGATCGGAGGCATGTGCGTGACCTTGGTCAAATGACGCGCACCTTTCTGGAGGCCTATGAGCAAAGTGGAGATGGTGAAAGAGGCATGCAGTTCAAGGGAGTGGCTTTCAAAAGTCGTACTTTGCACAAAGCATTGCGAGATGAGATTGCACTGGTGCCAATGATCGATCAAACCGGTGGCAAGGTCAAACAATTGCATCGACTACTTTTTTTCCTGCCAAAGCGGAAGTGCCACGGTCGCGTGGACCTTTGTTTCGTACAAGAACGGTAAGCTGCCACTATTGACTGTCAGCGTTCATGCATGTTTATACGTTTAGTATCAACCACAAAGCCAATTTTCCTTAGGATTCTTTAATGTATGATTTGCTGACTGCTGACTATTCTCAACCACAAAGCCTATTTTCCATGATACGACGCATAGATATGTATGGCGTCATCCCTGTATACGTATCGTATCAACCACAAAGCCAATTTTCCATAAGAGGTTATTCGTTTGGCGTATGCACGACGCATGCCAAGTGTATGATTTATGGCTTATGCACTTGCATTCGCCGAGCGTACTCCCAGCGCCTAGCCTCAAATATGTGAACGAGCCGTGATGTACGTACGTACAGGTCAATGCATAATGGCTCATTCACATCGGAGATATTTGCTGAATTTACGCTTGGCGTGTCCATGGTTCGACGCACGCTAAAGCATGGGCGGACAAGCCGTGCGCCGGGTGTACGCCGAGCGCATTTTCTTCCAATGTGAACGAGCCATAAGGCGAAGAAAGGATACGTGACTTGTACTGCTTTGTTCAGATGATGAAATAAAAGGTGTTTCTTCCTATCCTGTATTACGGGCCAAATGCTATTATTTGTTGCTGCTGTGGATGGTGGCTGGATCATCCCTTCCCTACCCAATCCGTACCTTATGTTGTTTGAGAATAGTTTCAGTCAGCACACAATGCATTTAGTAGGTACCGCACATAGGGTGTGCGTACATAACTTACTGTTCAGGTATGGATACACACCTGTGCGTGTGCCATATTTTTATTTTACCTACCGCAGGAAGGTGTGTGCTGCTTTCAGATATTCCTTCAGAGCAACTCAAGATTATGGTGGTACGTACATGAAATGGTAGATGCAATAGAAGCTCCTCGCAAGAAAGGAAAGTGGCATCTCTCCCTGTGAAGACAGCTGCTCACATCTCAACTGCTTTTATCTCTCATCTTCCTCCTGAGATCTGGGACAAGATTTTCTCCTTCGTGCAAGCAACAGGAGCGAAGGATGCGAGCAGACTGGAACGCACAAACAAAACCATCAAGAAATTCGCTTGGCTTGGAGTGAAGCAGATGAAAATTTTTATCAGCAGGGATGAGTTCAGAATCTACGACGGGCAAAAAAAGGTAGTTTCGTCAGCGCGATATGAAGATGCGAAGCCGGTTGATAAGAACTTGGCTCCTCTCGATGTTTTTTTTTTGGAGGAAAGCGCTCAATCTACGGCACATTCTGATTGCACTGATTGTGCTTTCAGCTTGTACTGGGTGATGATGGCTGCCCAGACTTCCAACATGCCCAGGAAAACAACAAAGTTAGCAGTGGATGTGGAAGGAAGCATCGCTCATCATCCATCACCATCAGTCACCTTCCAGCTGAGCTGCTGAAAAAGATCATTTCTTATGTGCCAGCAGCTGGAGCCAAGGATGCCGGCAGAGCCAAAAGCACGGATCCTGTCACTAAAATACCGCGGAGTCCCCCCCCCCCCCCTGTTTCCCACCATAGACCCCTACATCCTCCCCCCCCCCCCCCCCCTACTCCAACAACCCAACCACGACAACGCAACTGGTCCATATACACCCCCCCCCAACCCCGCACCTCTCAAAACATAAAAAAATGTCCTATAGCTGTTCCTATTTTATGGGGCTATGCATAGGGGTGGCGGGTGGCTTGGGCATTTGGGGGGGGGGGGGGGGATGCATGGGGAATTTTTTATGTTTTTGAGAGGTGCGTAAGGCGTACTTTCATTTATGTTTCTGAGGGGTGTGTAGAAGGCATGTTTTTGAGGTCAAAAGCACACGTGCTTTAGGGCATAGTCGAGGTCAAAATAGGGTTCTGGTACAATTATTCAAGATGAGCTTTGGAAAATAAAGTTTTCTGATGATGTGTTGTCGTTGCCTTGGTGATGAGACGATGGTGCATTTTGCTCCAAAAAACCAAACTCCAATGCATTATTTATTTCCCTATATCCTTCCTTCTTCTGATTTATGAGGAATCTGAAAGTGCATTGATTATGCATGCGTGTGAGTCTAGCTTCCAGTGTAACCTGCATGCCATTTTATTGTCATTCTTTCTTTTTTCCTGCTGACTGACCGGTTCTTCCTAGTCACAGCCGAAATGGACTGCTCATCGCAGAAAAATCCAGCAATTCCGAATGGACCCATCTACATCTCCGATCTTTCTCCTGAGCTGCTGGAAAAGATCCTGTCGTATGTGCCGGTGGTTGGAGCCAAGGACGCGATCATATTGGAGAAAGTTTCAAGAAGTTTCAAGCAGTTCGCCTGGCTGGGAGTGAAAGAGCTGAAGCTGAAATGGAAACGACGGGAATGGGAAGCATACTGGAAAATATGGGATGGAGAGAAGATGAAGCGTATTGAAGCTGAGGTTTTTCTATCGTTTCTTGCCATTTTTTGGAGCAAGGCGCAGAACCTACGATGGCTGGATTTTAAAGATGTGAACGATGAAAGGAAGGCGGAGTTGTTGATGTCTCATCTACTGGAGCTGATGCAGAGGGAACCAAGGGCCATCAACCACATGAAGTTCTCTGAAGGCGAAGTTTGCCTTTTCCTCGCTCCTTCCACTGGGTCCTTCATTCACGCATGTCGACAACATCTGCGCAGCTTCTTTCTGGATTTCGATCCATTTTTGAACGAGGATGCAGATGTCAGGGCTCACATATGTCAGCAGCTTACCGTTAGCCTGATGGAGTGCGACCGCCTGGAAGAGCTCGAAGTTGTTGACTTTCAGCTCACCGAAGGCACCTTTTTGGCAGGCAAGAGTCAGTTGAAGCGCTTACAATGTACGGCATCGGATTGGCGGGCCCATGATTCGTCGGTCATCTTCTCTGGTCTGACCCAGTTGCAGCGAGCCAAAGATGAAGCTGCTGCTGCTGCTGATAACAAGGCGCCTCCTCCACTCCATCTGATGAGTTATGGCCGTGACCTGTCCATCTTCATTGCTGCAGCGGCATCTGTCACTTCTCCATTGCGCATGCTCAGCCACATCACGTTGCATCCGGCTATAATGGAGGAGGAAGTGTCGATGGAAGCTTGTCGGCATTTCTGGCGTCTCTTTCCATATCTTGAACTCATCACAGTTGTGGGCATTGGGGATCCGCATTTGCATGCTATGGCGATCTTTGCGCGTTCATTCATGGAGGCCTACGGAAGAAGAGACGGCGCCACAAAGATGGATATGAAGATTTACTTTTGGGACTGGAAGCCCACTGTGTTTCAGTGGAATCAGTTTTGTGATGCGGTGGGTCCCACTTCTGATGATAGTCCAGGCTACATGACGTTTAAATCTGGCAAAGCAGAAATGGAGCTACGTTGGCGTTGGCGCGTCATTTCGCCGGCACTGTACGCAGAAAATACAGCGACATGAGGAAATAATGGCAAGAAAGTGAACAGAAGATAAAGAGAAGAGGAGAGAAGTAACTTCAATGTTATGTAGGTAGATCTTGGTGCATGGATGAAAACTTCCAGTGGGACCTTTGTATCGGTCCACTTAGAGAATGCAGCTATGTCAATGTTTGTAGTGGAGTAAGTGTGAAATGTCCGGACAATCTACAGTATGTGTAATGTAATTTGTGTGCTATTCTACATGAAACAGTCTTATGTTGCGGAAATCTCCGCAGTCTCTAATTTCCTGCGGTATTCGTCTTGTAATAAAAGTTCGTTTGTTGCGCTATTTGGTCCGTTTGTAAGCTGTATGAGGCGCTTACGTTGCGCTGAATGTGGTTCAGTACTTTTGGATACTAGTATGACATATGACGTAATAACATGGCGAAATTGATGTTCAAGTGTTTTCACAGTCATCCCTTTTATGATCAAGCTGTTCAATACTTTTGAGAGTTCTCGATTGGAATATGCTGCTCACGTATGGAATCCTGGTACAAAGCAAGACATACCGTATGGGGCTATGCAAAAATTGAGAGGTGTATATGGGGCTATGCATGGGGGGGGGGGGGGGGGCTATGCATGGGACATTTTTTATGTTTTCAGAGGTGCGCAGAGGCATACTTTTTAGGTCAAAAGCACTGATGATGCGATATGCGGCCAAGTCTGATGATGCGATATGGCTTTTCCTCTGTTTTTAGGCGGTGGCGGTAGAGGCGGAGGGTTCCGAGGGGGCGGCGGCGGCTATATGGGCGATCGCGGCTACGATTTCTACGGCGGGGGCCCGCGAGGCAGAGGAGGCGGAGGCGGATACATGGGGTCGTCTCCGCGTGGTGGAGGCAGAGGCGGCGGAGGAGGTTACAGGGGTGGCGGCGGCGGCGGATACGGTCGACCGCCTGCTGGTAAGTGAAACTTTGGCAACGCAGGACAGGATGGAACTAGTCCTTTGGCGCGGCAGTACTCTACTAAGAGGTGCCCGGACAAGAGAAGTAGCCTGAAAAATTGGGCAGCCAGTGCGTGAGTCGAACACGGAGCGCAGCACGCACGGGATTACGCCCCTATTAGCGCACGACCCCATCTGACCGCACAGCTCAATCTACTAACAATAGGGCTGATGTGTGTCTGTCTGTGTGTGTGTGCAATGCTATAGACTCACTCAGTTTTGCAGCTACAGCGTTCGCCAATGGCTCATTCGAAAGCTTATATGCCCAAGGGTGGCAAGAAGGTCTTCGATTTTTGATCTGATCAGCCGATCACCAATAAATCGATCGATAATCGATATTTTAGTACTAAAAGCGCGCAGATTCACTCATAACTCACTCAATTTTGCAGCTACAGCAGCCATTCAGGACTCTTTCGAGAGCTTATGGCCCCGAGAACGCCAGAAAAGCCTGCGATTTCTGATCTGATCAGCCGATCACCAATAATCGATCGATAATCGATATTTCAGTACTAAATGTCGCAGAAACCAAACAACGCAGGCGGTTTTCAAGCCAGCGTTTGCAAATGGCCACGCCCGAAAGCGCACATGAGACTAAAACGAGAGATGCGCTAAAGGGTTGCCAGATCTGCAAAAGGGTTGCCAGATTGCTAAATGCGCAAAAGGGTTGCCAGACTAGCAATACGGTTACCACATGCACCACTTTTGCCTGATGCTGTGCAAAATGGCTGCCAGATACACAAAATGGTTGTCAGATCTATGCGGAAAAACGGTTGCCAGATCTGCTATAGGGTTGCCAACTCTCTGCGATAGGGTTGCCAGATATGCAACTTTTTGCCAACTGCCCAAAGTGGTTTCCAGATGCATAAGTTGAGTTGACAGATCACGATCTAAAACAGGGTTGCCAGATCTGCAAAAGGGTTGCCAGATCTGCACAAGGGTTGCCAGATCTGCAAAAGGATTTTACTGCGAAGCTGTAACGGGCCACTGGTTTCTCAAACGTCCCCTCTTGTACCTCCTCACTGGACTCATACACGCTCTTCGCGCTCTGTAAGTGAACTGTTTTGAGGAGGGGTGGGAGGGATGAGCATGTACTGTATGTATGTGCATATGGTTCATATACACATACATACATATGCATATGTATTATAGTCGAACAAGAAATTTCATGAACCATTGAAATTTTTTCTCAGCCAATAAAAGACGTAGAGCACAGCGGTCAAACTTCTACGGCTAACTTTAGCTCGCCGTTCCAATAAAAAAAACCGTTTGTCTCCAGGGCCCGAGTGCACAAAAGTCGCTTTTTTAACACCTACCCCGAGGAAGCCGTCATTGTTGTCAACAACTTTTACTTTTGTTGTCGGATTGTTGTCGGATTTTGTATGGTTGTTGTCGGATCCGACAACAACAGTACAAAATGTTTGTTGTCGGATTGTTGTCGGATTTTGTACTGTTGTTGTCGGATCCGACAACAACCATACAAAATCCGACAAGAATCCGACAACAATCCGACAACAAAAGTAAAAGTTGTTGACAACAATGACGGCTTCCTCGGGGTAGGTGTTAATCGGCCAGTTTTGCCATAATCGGCCAATTCGATAATTGGCCATTTAAACAAGGGTGCACAAAAAATTTAATCGGCCCATTACGTAATTGGCCAGTTAACTGGGCAATTGCATGTTGAACGAGAACAGCGGAAGTCATTGATGACGTAATTTTAATGACTTTAAAAAGGTCAAACAGGCAATATGCTGTGAAGATGGTTGCCTTAGCCTAATGTTGTCACTGATCATGTTCCTGCTTGATAAAGCCGAGCCATTCAAAGGAATCTCACTCCTTCTTCTCTGACAGTGGAAAGATGTTCAACGTACCTCAATTTTGAAGAACGAGCACAGATTTAGACGAAAAGGGACCTAACTTTCTTTGTTTGTTTCTAATAAACTCATCATAGCATGCCACAGCAGCTGCTGTTTCGTTGTAACTGATTCCTTAAAGTACCTCCCGAGGTACTTTAGAGTTCCCCATTTAATTGGCCAATCAGATTTCTTCGTGCACACCACATTTTGACTGGGCAATCAAATGGGCAGTTAAACGGGCAATTAAAATAATCGGCCAATCAAACGGTAACTGGCTTGTTTCAACTCTTTTTGTGCACATCTCTGTTGTCATTTGATTGGCCTACAAACTGGCCAATTTGGCTTTTGTGCACTCGGGCCCAGCTGCTCTGTATGTCGAGATCTCGCCAAATTTCTTCAGTACTGAAATCGCCAAATTGGGCGTGGACCATTGGGCAATTCTAAACCTCGCAAACGCCCGAAAAATCAAAATGGCAGAAATAAGCATTTGTGATAAAGACGATGAAAATGCGCATTGGGCGTACAGGGTCGTAGGGTGTCGTGGTTTGCGTGGTTTAGCGTCTGCCAAATGGTGACACGATTTCAGTACTGAAGGAATTCGGCGAGATCTCAACATTGAGAGCAGATAGAAGAAAACGGTTTTTTTATTGGAACGGCGAGCTAAAGTTAGCCGTAGAAGTTTGACCGCTGTGCTCTACGTTTTTTATTGGCTGAGAAAAAATTTCAATGGTTCATGAAATTTCTTGTTCGACTATAGTACGTATGGTGTAGGATAGCGGGGGATAATTCGGGCCAGAGGAGATTCAGGTAGCTAGACCTTGCATACGGCTGTCTGCTCTGACTGTGTGCAACGATGAATAAAGGGACTGTATTTATGCAACGCTTTGATGGAGGAAAGCGAAAAGATCATATTGGTGCGCTTCAGACGTGAACTCCGAATTCGCATTCGGAGCCCTGACTATGTTTCAACATGTAAAATCTCCGAGTTCGCACCGAACTCGCTTTTCCAAACTTTTCGCTTTTTCGCTTTTTTTCGAGTTTGTTTTTCCAAACGTGCATGTGAACTGCCGAGTTTGTAACTCGGAGACGTGTGAACAACCGAGTTTAGCTCCGAACGCGGAGGCGTCTCGGAGCGAACTCGCTCGGAGTTCACGTCTGAAGCGCACCACTGATGCCCCGTTTTGCTGTGGCTATCCTGTCTTCTTTTCTTTTTCTTCCAGATTACTACGGCGGCGGCGGCTACGGGGCTGACTACTTAGACTACGGCGCGCCCCGCGGTGGGGGATACGGCGGATACGAGCCCGACCCCTACTACGATCCCTATTACGGAGGAGGAGGCGGAGGAGGATACGCGGATGATTACTATGGAAGAGGAGGAGGAGGGGGATATGCTCCGGATCCTTACTACGGAGGAGGATATGGAGGGGCGGGTGGATATGGCGGTGGGGGATACGGAGATTACGGAGGAGGAGGAGGAGGCAGAGGAGGAAGGGGAGGCGGATATGGACAGGTAGGTACAGTGACGGGTATGTACTGTACGTATGTACTGATGATGATGTACTGATGATGATGATGTACTGTGTACTGTGTACTGTGTACGGATGATGTGCTGTAGTTATGAGGAGGAGGATAAGGTAGGTAAGTGTACGGGTGTTGATTGTGTGGGGGGGGGCCAGAAAGTACTACTAATACTACAGATCTTAGTTATGAGGAGGAGGATAAGGTAGGTAAAGTACGTACGGGTATGTACGTCTGAATTTCGTGTACAGGATGAAGGAGGATATAGGTAGGTAGGTAGGTACAGCAGAACGAGTATGTACTGAATGTACTGTACAGGATGTACTGTAGATCATGGCGGAGGAGGATATGGAGGGGCGGGTGGATATGGCGGTGGGGGATACGGAGATTACGGAGGAGGAGGAGGAGGCAGAGGAGGAAGGGGAGGCGGATATGGACAGGTAGGTACAGTACGGGTATGTATGTACTGTACTGTAGTTATGAGGAGGAGGAGGAGGATATGGATAGGTAGGTACAGTACGGGTATGTCTATGTACTGTACGTACTGTAGAGGATGTACTGTAGTTATGAGGAGGAGGATATGGATAGGTAGGTACACAGTACGGGTATGCATGTACGTCTGAATTTAGTGTACAGGATGAAGGAGGAGGAAATGGGTAAGATAGCAGGTAGGTAGGTAGGTACAGTAGAACGAGTATGCATGTCGTCTGAGTGGACATCACAGGATGTACTGTAGATCATGGCGGAGGAGGATATGGGCAGATGTAGGTAGGTACTGAGGTACAGTACGGGTATGGTGTGTACTGCATACAGAACAGACGGATAACAGAGTACAGGATGGAGGAGGAGGAGGAGGATATGGACAGTCGAAAGGGTTCTTGCTGGCCGTTTAGATTCATTATAAAATCGATGTGCAATGTCAGACCAGACAGAGCAAATCTGTGGTGATGGTGAAACTACTTTAGCTCCACAACGTTTCGCTCCACAGAACTTGGAGCCTCATCAGGTGACACACTTAGAACGTTGGGTATGGTCTGACCCATTGCACATTGATTTTATCAGGATATGGGTAGGATAGGATAGCTAGGTAGGTACAGTAATTTTGGGCATGTGTGTACTGTGCTGTACTGTGCAGTGCAAGATGTACGTAGATTATGGAGTAGGAGGAGATGAGACAGTTAGATAGGTAGGTACAGCACGAGTATGTACTAGGATTTTCTGTAGATTATGGAGGTGAGGTGGGAGGAGGATATGGACAGGGAGGTGAGCTAGATACGGAGCTACTTAGTAAATGTCCCGCGCAACAGGATGTCTGCACGGTGGTCCCCTGTATGTTCTATGAACAGTAGATGCTCACTATGTACATACTGCGGTCTATGTAGCGGAGTGCTGTACATACATCCAATGTACGTACCTACAGCCCATCTGCATGCAGCCGACGTCCGCCCTCCCCCCACCTCACATATCCACATCTCCTACCAGTCCACGTTCTGGCCTCTGCGTTCCACCCGTTTGGCTCTCCGATTCTCTCCTTCGTCTATTTTCTTCTCTCCATCCCTTTAGCTCCGCGTGACTAAAGGGACGACCGCGCGCGCCTCCTCCTCCTCTTCCACCTCGACCGCCGCCTCCCTCTCGCGAACCTCCCTGCGGGAACCCCGCGACCGCCTCTGCCGCCTCCGCCGCCCTGTAAAGAAAGGAGGAAAGAAGCATTTTGTGGTGGAAGTGGTGGGAATGTGTATGGTACGTGTAACACCTACACGCATTACGTACGTATTAATTTACAGTACAGTAGCAGGTAGGTAGGTTTGTCGCCATGGAAGAAGGATAAAAGAAAGTTGATGGGTGGAATGTGTAGGCCTACGTGTATACCTACACGTACAGTACAGTAGCAGTAGGTAGTATCTGCACTATTATTTCTGCGTGTGTACACAGACACAATTATTAGCTGCATGCAATGCGCTGTTCGTACGTACATTATGTTGTCGTGCATGCACGTACATAGACCGCTGTATGTACGTGTGCAGGAGCACCTACTGTTCATAGTACATACATACCACCGCATACATCCTGTTCAGTACATTCACTACATAGCTCCCGTACTGTACCTACCTACCTGCCCAGATCCTCCTCCTATTCCTCCCCTCCAGAATCTCCAGTACATCCTGCACGGTACATACTCTGTTGTACCTACCTATGTTCCACCTGTCCATATCCTCCTCCTCCATAATCTACGTACATCTTGCCTGCAGCATACAGCCGGTGCACACATGCCCTTACTTGTACCTACCTAGCTATCCTATCCTACCCATATCCTGATAAAATCAATGTGCAATGGGTCAGACCATACCCAACGTTCTAAGTGTGTCACCTGATGAGGCTCCAAGTTCTGTGGAGCGAAACGTTGTGGAGCTAAAGTAGTTTCACCATCACCACAATTACTCTGGTCTGACCCATTGCACATCGATTTTATCATGAATCCAAACGGCCAGCAAGAACCCTTTCGACTGTCCATATCCTCCTCCTCCTCCATCCTGTACACTGTATCCGTCTGTTTGATGCAGTACACACATAACTGTACTGTACCTCAGTACCTACCTACATCTGCCCACACCTCCTCTTACACCACCCCACGTACACCCTGGTGATGTCCACTCAGACCACATGTATATTTGTCTCACTGTACCTACCTACCTACCTGCT
>JASAMW010000731.1:0-12420 GCA_030247985.1 Epsilonema sp. ZAB3_2
CTGTTACTACATACTACTGTGTCTACTTTATCTATCCTGCACATGATATATTACAGCCACTGCTAGCAAAACACATTATAGTAGAACAAGAAATTTCATGAACCATTGAAATTTTTTCTCAGCCAATAAAAGACGTAGAGCACAGCGGTCAAAACTTCCACGGCTAACTTTAGCTCGCCGTTCCAATAAAAAAAACCGTTTGTCTCCAGCTGCTCTCAGTGTCGAGATCTCGCCGATTTTCTTCAGCACTGAAATCGTGTCACCATTTGGCAGACGCTAAACCACGCAAACAACGACACCCCACGACCCTGTACGCCCGATGCGCATTTTCATCGTCTTCATCACGTATGCTTATTTCTGCCATTTTGATTTCTCGGACATTTGCGAGGTTTAGAATTGCCCAATGGTCCACGCCCAATTTGGCTATTTCAGTACTGAAGAAATTTGGCGAGATCTCGACACACAGTGCAGCTGGAGACAAACGGTTTTTTTTATTGGAATGGCGAGCTAAAGCTAGCCGTAGAAGTTTGACCGCTGTGCTCTACGTCTTTTATTGGCTGAGAAAAAATTTCAATGGTTCATGAAATTTCTTGTTCGACTATAGATGGTGGCAGTAGTTTCTGACT
Organism: Epsilonema sp. ZAB3_2; assembly: GCA_030247985.1. Lineage (NCBI taxonomy): Eukaryota > Metazoa > Nematoda > Chromadorea > Desmodorida > Epsilonematidae > Epsilonema > Epsilonema sp. ZAB3_2. The sequence continues at coordinate 627 of JASAMW010000731.1, forward strand.
TATCACTTCTCTGTTCATTCTGTATTCTTCATCATTGTTACAGTTGAGGTGATCAAATTCAGTACTTAGTTCATTGGTAGCATGCAAGCAAGTAAATTTGCTTTGGGGCATCTGAACGGATACCCCCACTCTGCACCCACCTCTTTGATGGGTGCAAAAATTTGCAGCACTTCGAACTTTGGGGGTATGTTGACAATCTGGGGGTATGCTGTCATTTTCATCTGGGGGTATGTTGGAAATCTGGGGGTATGTAGCGATTTTTTTCTGGGGGTATGTTGGAAATTCTGGGGGTATGTTGCAAAAAAAAATTTTTCCTGGGGGTATGTGGCTGACCCCAGATTTTAGACCCGACATAACCCCAACTACATACCCCCACCCTTGATACCGTGCCGATGTCTGGGTAACATATGGCTGTATGCGGGCTAAAACAGGCACAGTACTGTATGGGTGTACGTCCGTACAACACACGCTAATGCATAATGAATGATAAGGGCCGCAGTTTTCAGTATGTACATAAAGTACGTAGGAATAATTGTACATATAAAAATTCGGACGGTAAAATTTTCGGACAGAATTTTTTGTCCGAATTGTCCGAAAATTACCCCCGTCCGTAAATTTCCCCGTTTACAGTAGCTCATTTGAAAAAGAATTGTTCAAGGACTCGATTGATATAATATTTGTCTCAATCGGACCATTGGTTGCTGTGCTGAGAAAATGTAGCCCTGAAACTTTAGGTGACCGGATTACCCCATAGTACCCTACCATGCATTCATTACCCAGCTGTACTTATGATTTTCCAAAATATATGGAAGTGTCCGGATATACCCCGCAGTACCCTACACTGCTGAACTTTCACCAATTTGTCTGCAGCTGTTTTTCGTGTTTTCTTTGAAGAATTGGTTACGCAATTGCAAGACGCTTGGCGCAAGAAGGTGTTAAGGTGGTCGTAAGCAGTCGACGACAAGAGCACGTGGAAAAGGCCTTGAAAGGCCTAAAAGCTGAAGGCCTTCTTAGCGTGGAAGGCTGCGTGTGTCACGTGGGAAAACCAGAGGATCGTCAAAGATTGGTCAATTTTGTAAGCATTTGCGATATTCGGTAACACGATTGGGTTGGTCGATAGCGACCCCGCGGTATTTAGTGAAAGTTTGCATCGGTGTCTGCGGGTTCGTCGACGTCATTTTTATTGTCCAAGTCTTCTTTTCACTCGCTCCTTTTCCGCTCCCAAATGATTGAACATTGTCGACGACACCGCAGGCACCGATCCAAACTTCTACTAAATACCGCGGGGTCGCTATCGACCAATCCAATCGCGTCTTCCGCATATCGTCCATAGGGTACTGTGGGGTAAACCCGGTCATTTGGGGTCACCTGGGCCGCCACCTAAGCGCCTTTCAACTTGCTTCTTCAGCAAATGATGAACCTAATAGCTTATTTGAAAGAGGAGAGTTCAAGAAATCGATTGGAATAAAATATATTTTGTCTCAATCGGTCGTTTGGTTGCTGAGATATGCAGCCCTGAAGTTTAGGTGGCCGGATTTCCCCATGACCGGGTTTACCCCATACTACCTACATTTCTTATCTTTCCCGATTAGTTTGTTTGTGATTGGATTAGTGGTTGATGTTTGTAAAATGTTTATGGGTACTGTGAGGTAAATGCGAACAGTAGTAAGTCCCTACTAGTGACATTACGTATTACAGTTGTCTCAAAATCACTGAGGTTTGGTTGAGGTTGTTCCCTGTTCGGATTTATCCCACTGTACTCTACTGGGGTATAATAGGGAATTTGTTTGTAGACCTTGGAAAAATTCGGCAAAATCGACATCTTGGTGTCAAACGCTGGGATAAATCCTGCGTTTGGCAGTTTGTTGGATATATCTGAGGAGATATGGGATAAGGTAGGGCAAGAGTGCGCCACACACGTGGTGTCAGTAAACTCCCAGGGAATTCCCCATAAGTATGCGTTGAAACATAGGGAGGCCGGTGAATTCACCGGGAGTTAGAAATTCACCACGTGTGAACACGTAGAGAAAAATTTCGCCCGTGGGAGCATGCGAGAATGCTCAAAACGCAAAACTAAACTTGAAGTTCAAACTCACCGTGAATTCGCCGTTAGTTTACTCACCACGTGTGTAGAGCACTGATGATGATTTTTACGGAGCAAGCAGTTACAAAAATGCGTACACATTCGTATATGTATAGGTACAGTATATGTAAGCGTGTAATTGATCGTACTGAAAGTGCAGTGGGTTATGATTGTTTTTTCAGTTGTTCGATGTCAATGTAAAAGCTGGATTCTTGCTCACAAAGCTGGTTGTGCCTCACATTGAAAAGCAAAAGTAAGCTGGAACCAATGTTGCACACTATTATTGTGCACTAATGTTGCACACGTAAAGATACACCCAATGAAAAGCTGGTAAATCAGAAAAACGTTGCTCCAAAAACTACTTCAATGCAAACCATGCCAAAACTGCTCCAATGCAAACCAGTACTATGCACACCAAAAATCAAATATCACAATGCCAAAAAATCAACAAAAAATATCGTTTTTCTGCACATCTCAACTATCAATTCTTGCTAATACCGATACTGACTCTGAATTCTTCTCCTACCCACATCCATACCACCATCCAACCTCGGGGTGGTGTATGGCCTAAACTGAGTGACGTAGCCCATCGGTGGCTGCCAGCTCATAGCGTATGGATTCTCATAAATTGGAGGCATGGCTTGTTCCATAAGCCTGAACTGCTGAGGAGGCCACATCATGGTGTGATAGTGGGGATGTTGAGGCGGCATGGCCATGTAAGGTCTTGCCAAGTGATGGTGGTAGCCCAGGTGTTGGGGTGGATATTGCCACTGCTGGGGCAGAGTTGCTCTGGCTGTGCGCTGTTGTGCCGCATTCACCATCACATTGCTGCCCCGTGTACCAATGGTGATGGTACTTCCAGATGTAGAGCCAGGGCTCACTCGTTGATTGCTACCTTTTCGCCACTTGACTGAGTCTTGTTGAGTACTTGCCTGAGTTGGCCCTCCATTGACTATCTCATTACGGCCTACCATTGGTGAAGGAATGTCTGTCGCCAATGGATGGGATCCGTTCCTCTTCAGGTTCATTTGACGGGCCCAGGTTTTCTCATCTGGAGCTGTCTCATCTTCCGGCCTGATGGCACCAACTGGAGGTGGGTGCTGATGTGCAATGATGTCCCGCTCTGACGCTGGGCACCATTCGGGTGTGGCTTTGAAGAGAGATGAGATGGGCTGAAATGAGGGACATATGGCATCTTATAAACTGCAATTTAGGAATTGATACGTGAAGGAGGTGCAGGCTGAATTCTGAAATGACCAAGTTTTGTCGTGAATGACAAAAACAAAAGTACCGTATTTACCTGTGCATAGCCCCCCCCTATGCATAGCCCCCCCCCCCTATGCATAGCCCCATATTGGCAAAACATAAAAAATGACCCATGCATAGCCCCCCCCCCCCCCCCCCCCCCCCTATGCATAGCCCCATATGTACTGTACAGGTACTGTACAGTACCTGAACTGTACCTACATAAGCTGGTCATAAGGTACCAATGCCATCGCACCAAGCTAAGATACCTATAAGCCTGCTTGGGGGTGTATTGTACAAAATAACCCTGTTTTGACCTCAATTATACCCTAACACGTGCTTATGAACTAAAAAGTATGTGCGTACCTACTGAAAAGCATAAAAAATGTCCGATGCATAGCCCCCCCCCCCCCTTGCTCCCCCCCCGTCAGACTGATGTCATAGGCGGCCCAGGGGGATAGGACCTCTCAATTTTTGCATAGCCCCATGGGGCTATGCACAGGTAAATACGGTAAGTAATTTGTGCTTGCCACTTACCCTCTTGGAGCAACAACAAGTGTGCATCAACCTCCACAAGGCAAACAGTGGAACACATCCAATGGACAATGCAGAGATGACCCAGCCCACAGTCTCTGCTTCCACTGGAAACTGATAGTCTCCATAGCTGCTTTTTGTATGATAAATGAAGCTGGCCACAACAATGAACTGCAATGTGAATAGTGCATAGTTGCATTCGTTAGGTTTGCAGGACAGGTAAGTGTAGACAGTGTCTGCTATACCGTCATAAAAACAGGAGAGATGAACTTCCAAAACAATCTCCAGTACCAGCCAATTGGACCAAGTAGGATCCCAATGCAAGATGGCTTGGTGATGCCGAGCATTAGTTTGATATCCTCAATGATGTGGCTCATTCCTGAAAAGGAATCAGAGATTTATGTACATATTCAGCTAAAAAATAGTACCAAGAGCAACACTGTATATTATTCTGTAGCACAGCTTTTACCATAGAGCCAGAATATGGCAATCAGCTCACAGATTGCTATGCAAACCACACAGTAGCCAGCTGCATAGTCATTGAGCAATGTGAAAATGTAGATGCCGGCCTACAGACAAGTTTTTACTTTTGTAATATGGATCTTTGAAAGATCAACAGCAAAATACGTGAGTTTCTCATACCCTTGTGCATAGTGGGATGCCGCAAACAAATCCAATGATGCACACAATGAACATGACGGAGCTTGGGAATTTTCGCAGATTTTGAAATTCATCCTGGATTATAGTGCTGATGGTTTCCACAAATGCAAATTGACTGTCCACGCCAAGAGTGAGCAGCATGAAGAAAAATAGCACTGCCCATACTGGACTCAATGGCATGCGGCTGATGGCCTCTGGGTAGGCAATGAATGCCAAACCCAAGCCTGAATGAATGACATTGATAGTCATGGAAATATTTTTGCTGGGATTTGATGGCATGGATGATTTGTTTGCTTACATACCATCAGTCACAACATCCTTCACTTCCTTCTTCAGATCATGTGCCATGAATCCAGCAATGGAGAAGACTGCGAACCCAGCAAAAATGCTGGTGCCACAATCCCTGAAATGATCTTAGGTATGTACAGAAGTGCAGTGGAGGGTGTGCAATAAACTACTGTAAACCCTTGTTTGTAGCCCCCCTCGAATATAGCCCCCCCCCCCTCGTATATAGCCCCCCTAATCGGCTACTAACATCATTTGCCCTCGTATATAGCCCCCAATTGAGAAACGCGAAAAGCAACGAAAAACGTGTGTTTTTCGCTAAAAACAGCGTTTTGAGGGCGTTTTCATGCATAGGAGATCATTTGCACATCATTTGGAACAGTTCTGAACATTTTACCTGTGTCGCCTCTTCGACAGAAAATTTTTGATGACTAAAATTTCACAATTTTTCGGGCTAAAAGCTGCAGTTTTGATTAGAGGAGCTTGGAAACATGCAAAATAACCGCCAGAAATGAGTTCAGGAGGTCAAAAAACCTTACTTTGGGTGCAAATGTAAAATGCCCTCGTATATTGCCCCCCCTCATGTATAGCCCCCTCGTATATAGCCCCCCTAATCGGCGACTAACGTTTTGATAGCCCCAGGGGGCTATAAACGAGGGTTTACAGTACCCTAGCTTACATGAGTGCCACAAGCAGTGCATCACTGAAGCAATTGTTTTTGAACTTGTTGTAACTGGCCATGGTCAACAGGCCACCAAAACCAGCACTGAATGAGAAAAAGATCTGAACTGCTGCATCTTTCCACACCTAAACACAACATTCAACAGCAGTACTTTGCCAAAATTATGCCTTCTTTTCCCATTCTCATGAGATGACAGATAATTCTTTACCTTTATGTCCTTCAGTCTTTCCAAGTCAGGTGACAGATAGAACTTTATCCCCTCCATTGACCCCTCCAATGTGAGTCCTCGCACCAGCAAAATGATCAGCACAACATATGGAAAAGTGGCAGAGAAATACACAACTTTTCCAGTGCTCTTTACTCCTTTGATCAGGCAGAGAAAAATTATCACCCAAGCCACTGCCAACACAATCAGCAATTTGGTCTGCAGATCTCCAATCTCATGGAAGCCATCGCTCATGTTCAAGACATGAATCCTAAATGGCAAAACTTTTGAACCAGTGATTCACTGCTGTGTTTATGGCAGGAGCATCCTGTAACATACTCGAAGTATTCCTCAGCAGGAGATGTGCGGTTTGCTGAAATCTGGCCTCCAAGGGTTGCGTTGATGGTTTCATAGGTGGTTTCATCTATGCATGATTGATTGTAGAATTGCCAGCCTTCTGAATTCTGTGCAACACAGTTTTCAGTATCCAGGTTGGAATGACAATCTAAACACAAGCTCATAATGGTACTGCAGACCCATATTTGATCTTGTTTCCACAAACTTGTCATTTGAAGAAATGCGATGGCTTACATACTTTCACTATTCCATTCATTCAGACAGCTGGACCAGGGCAGATTACTGACTGACTTTGCAATGAGCTCATATAAGCTTTTGAATGAAAACCCCAGATAATACAATGTCCAAGCCAGAATCATGTTGTAGTAAACTGATGTGAAGAATGACAGTATCATCATGCCCCATCCAATCCCTGGAGAAAACTAGTATTTGTTAGATCGTTTTCAATGACACTGGTTGCATTCATGTGTAGTTAGGCTAGGCCTTAGGCTACGGCTCTAGGCTAAGGCAGGTGATCTGAAATGTACAAACAAACCTTCAAAGATGGGTGCAACTCTCTGGTAAACTCCAACTGGCCCAAGACTGGAGAACTGACCCAGGATCAACTCCAAATAGAAAATGGGTAGTCCACATGCAAATAGGCAGATAAAGAAAGGAATGAGGAATGCACCTAAAATACCAGATACAGATAGTGGTCGTCAAGTTTATATTCAACTATGCGAAATCATCTTGCATGCAAATTCATACCTCCCCCATTCTTGTAGCACAAGTATGGAAATCTCCACACATTTCCAAAGCCCACTGCGTAGCCAAGACAGGCCAAGATAAACTCGATAGGATGACCCCATTGAGCTCTGTCGGGTTCTCCAGCGATTTTAGCCATGATTTTCACACATTGAAATAATTCTTGACACTATGTTTGTAGATGACTAGAAATTTCACACAACTTGGGCTAGAAGCAAGATTTTTCCTCAGCGTTCAGATTTGACAGCCCGAAGACTGGAAGGGTGTAAAACAATGCCATATTTCTCGAGACAAACTCATCCCGTCTGAGAGAAGTCGGCTGGTAGGTAGAGAGTTATCAAGATAAGCAGTTTTGCGCATGAAAACAAGTTTTTCTTTTGAACACGGTGCAGGTAGGTACAGTGCGTATCTTTAACGCATTCTCAGACAAACGCAGATACAGTATGTAGATACTACTACTGACAGACTACAGGGATCGATTTCGGTAGTATACCTCTACTACTTATGTGCAAGTGTGCAATTTTTATCAAGGTAAAGTACAGACAGTACCTATCGTGTCTCTTCGCCTCATTACAACTGACAGTTTATTGAGGATTTTTGGGTCACTTTACACACTACATACACAGCAGAAGTCACAGAACCATGAAATGACAGATGGCGTGCAGTATTCTTTGTCATGGTCACTGCCTGCAACAAAGTACACTTTTGTGTGACATCACATCACATTTGAAAACTTACGTAATTATGCTTTTTTTCAGAGGAGGGTCCATCGTGTATGTGTCCTCAATTGGTGGATACAATCCTAGACCTTTGGAGGGAGAATTGGTCAGTAGTATGTATTGCACAATGTGTTGCTCAGTTGGTAATTTTTTTCACATTTTGTTCCACTTTGCAAATGAAATGTGAAATATGATATAGTGCGGAATACCGTACCGTATTTACCTGTGCATAGCCCCCCCCCCCCCTATGCATAGCCCCCCCCCCCCCCCCTATGTATAGCCCCATATTGGCAAAACATAAAAAAATGTCCCATGCATAGCCCCCCCCCCCCCCCCCCCGCCTATGCATAGCCCCATCGGATGTACTGTACAGTACTTTTGGGGGGGGGGGGGGTTTGGGTTTTTTTTTTTTGTGGGGTTGGGGGGGGGGGGGGGCTATGGTACGGGGGGGGGGCTATGCACAGGTAAATACGGTACGGTATTCCGCACTATATCATATTTCACATTTCATTTGCAAAGTGGAACAAAATGTGAAAAAATTACCAACTGAGCAACACATTGTGCAATACATCCACTCACCAAATCTCCCTCCAAAGGTCTCCATTCTATCCACCAATTGAGGACACATACACGATGGCACCTTGAAAAGCATGATTACGTAAGTTTTCAAATGTGATGTCACACAAAAGTGTACATTGTTTCAGCCAGTGACCATGACAAAGAATACTGCACGCCATCTGTCATTTCATGGTTCTGCGATTTCTGTTGTGTTGTAGTGTGTAAAGTGACCCAAAAATCCTCAATAAACTGTCAGTTGTAATGAGGCGTAGAGACATGATAGGTACTGTCTGTACCTTACCTTGATAAAAATTGCACACTTTGCACTTGCAAATAGTAGAGGTAAGGTAAGTACTATCGAAATCGATCCCTGTATACGTACCTACTCTGTCAGTACAGTACAGTATCTATCTACTGTAACTGTGTGTGTCTGAGAATGTGTTAAAGATACGCAGTGTAGGTACCTGTACTGTGTTCCAAAGAAAAACTTGTTTTCATGCGCAAAACTGCTTATCTTGATAACTCCCTACCACCGACTTCTCTCAGACGGGATGAGTTTGTCTCGAGAAATACAGAGTGTCTCATAATAAACCGAACACTTTTCCGTGCATGTAACTCTGGAATCAAAGGTTGGATTTTTATGCGATTTTTTGTATTTAGTAGCCAAGGCTTCAACTTAGATGTGTACAAAATTTCAACTATTTTCTCCACATACTTCGGAAGTTGCTACTGTTTCAATTCTCGAAACTCAAAATCGACGTTTTTCTTCAGTATGGGGAAAAAGTGTGGTCTTAACTTTTCAGGATACCCTGTTCCATCCGTTTGCTATGGTGGCACTGGGGATAATGCATAAGATACACACTTCCTAGCATTTTGGGACCTCTTTTTTTATTACAAGACTAATTTTATCCTGGACCATGCACAAAAGACCCCCTAAATCGGCACTACCAGTGCGAAAAACCCTCGTTTTTTGACCGCCGGAGAAAGACGGTGTTTGAGCACCTTCCATTGGGTCTACGAAGCTAAAATTTTGTACACATCTAAGTTGAAGCCTTGGCTACTAAATACGAAAAACCGAATGAAAATCTAACGTGTGGTTCCAAAGTTACATGCACGGAAAAGTGTTCGGTTTATTATGAGACACCCTGTATGGCATTGTTTTACACCCTTCCAGTCTTCGGGCTGTCAAATCTGAACGCTGAGGAAAAATCTTGCTTCTAGCCCAAGTTGTGTGAAATTTCTAGTCGTTTGCCTATAGTGTCAAGAATTAGGTATTTCAATGTGTGAAAATCATGGCTAAAATTGCTGGAGAACCTGACAGAGCTCAATGGGGTCATCCTATCGAGTTTATCTTGGCCTGTCTTGGCTACGCAGTGGGCTTTGGAAATGTGTGGAGATTTCCATACTTGTGCTACAAGAATGGGGGAGGTATGAATTTGCATGCAAGATGATTTCACATACAGTTGAATAACTTGACCATTATCTGGTATTTTTAGGTGCATTTCTTATCCCTTTCTTTATCTGCTTATTCGCCTGTGGACTACCCATTTTCTATTTGGAGTTGATCCTGGGTCAGTTCTCCAGTCTTGGGCCAGTTGGAGTTTACCAATTGCACCCAGTATTTTGAAGGTTTTGTTTGTACATTTTCAGATCACCTGCCCTAGCCTCTAGAGCCGAAGCCTAAGGCCTAAGCCTAAGACTACACATGCAATGCAACCAGTGTCACTGAAAACCTCTTCTTTACAAATAGTAGTTTTCTCCAGGTATTGGATGGGGGCATGATCATATGTCATTCTTCACATCAGTTTACTACAACATGGTTCTGGCTTGGCACATTGTGTCTTGGGGTTTTCATTCAAAAGCTTCTATGAGCTCATTGCAAAGTCAGTCAGTAATCTGCCCCTGGTCCAGCTGTCTGAATGAATGGAATAGTGAAAGTATGTAAGCCATCGCCTTTCTTCAAATGACAAGTTTGTGGAAACAAGATCAAACATGGGTCTGCAGTACCATTATGAGCTTGTGTTTAGATTGTCATTCCAACCTGGATACTGAAAACTGTGTTGTACAGAATTCAGAAGGCTGGCAAATTCTACAATCAATCCTGTGCATAGATGAAACCACCCTATGAAACCATCAACGCAACCCTTGGAGGCCAGATTTCAGCAAACCGCACTCACTCCTAGCTGAGGAATACTTCGAGTATGTTACAGGATGCTCCTGCCATAAACACAGCAGTGATATCCACGTTTCAAAAAGTTTTGCCATTTAAGCATTCATGTCTTGAACATGAGCGATGGCTTCCATGAGATTGGAGACCCTGCAGGACCAAATTGTCTGATTTGTGTCGGCAGTGGCTTGGGTGATAATTTCTTCTCTGCCCTGATCAAAGGAGTAAAGAGCACTGAAAAAGTTGTGTATTTTCTCTGCCACTTTTTTCCCTATGTTGTGCTGATCATTTTGCGGGTGCGAGGACTCACATTGGAGGGGCAATGGAGGGGATAAAGTTCTATCTGTCACCTGACTTGGAAAGACTGGAAAGGCAAAGAAGGATCTGTCTCATTTCAAGAGAGATGAAAAGAAGGCATAATTTGGCAAAGTACTGCTGTTTAATGTTGTGTTTGCCCCCCCCCCCCCCCCCACCCCACCACAAACACCCCCCACACCACCACACAACCCCACACCAACACCCCCCCATGAGATGACAGTTTCATAATCTTTCTTTACCTTTATGTCCTCTCAGCCTTTCCAAGTTTGGTCTAAAAGGACAGCATAGAACTTTATCCCCTCCATTTGACCCCTGGGCTCTCTCAAAAACGTTAGTCCGCAATTGGGCTATATACGAGGGGGTGCGGGGGGGGGGGCTGCGGAGGGGCCGTTTACATTTGCACCCGGAGTGAGGTTTTGACCTTATAAACTAACTCTGGCGGTATTTACATGTTTCAAGCTCCTCTCTCAAAAAACTGCACTTTTTTAGCCCGAAAAATTGTGAAATTTTAGTCATCCAAGTCTTCTGTCGCACCAGCAAAATGATCAGCACAACATATGGAAAAGTGGCAGAGAAATACACTACTTTTCCAGTGCTCTTTACTCCTTTGATCAGGCAGAGAAAAATTATCACCCAAGCCACTGCCAACACAATCAGCAATTTGGTCTGCAGGTCTCCAATCTCATGGAAGCCATCGCTCATGTTCAAGACATGAATCCTAACTGGCAATACTTTTGAACCAGTGATTCACTGCTGTATTTATGGCAGGAGCATCCTTTAACATACTCGAAGTATTCCTCAGCTGGAGACGTGCGGTTTGCTATGATCTGGCCTCCAAGGGTTGCATTGATGGTGTCATAGGTGGTTTCATCTACGCATGATTGATTATAGAATTGCCAGCCTTCTGAATTCTGTGCAACACAGTTTTCAGTATCCAGGTTGGAATGACAATCTAAACACAAGCTCATAATGGTACTCCAGACCCATGTTTGCTCTTGTTATCTGCAAACTTGTCATAAAGGCGGTGGCTTCCATACTTTCACTATTCCATTCATTCAGACAGCTGGACCAGGGCAGATTACTGACTGACTTTGCAATGAGTTCATAGAGGCTTTTGAATGAAAACCCCAGATAATACAATGTCCAAGCCAGAATCATGTTGTAGTAAACTGATGTGAAGAATGACAGTATCATCATGCCCCATCCAATCCCTGCAAGAACTAGAGCAATACGGCCG
>JASAMW010000732.1:0-78311 GCA_030247985.1 Epsilonema sp. ZAB3_2
CAATTATTGTACGACAGAACCCAAGAAGCAACGCACACGGGAGAGATGCGTATGTACATACACAAAAGGTAACGTCAAGCTGGCAAGTCGGTAAAAGATGAGAGACTCCAAACAACACACTCAACTCAACACTGAACAGCCACACACGCATGCGACTCATGCCGAAGAGTGGCAACTAACTATACACCTTCGAACGCAATGCAAATCTACTGAAGGGCATAGAATACAGGTACATACGGAAAACCGTAAAAGATAAGGGTCCCCGCAAGCCGGCTCATATTATTTGTCTCAGCCAAAGGAAATACGCACAGTAAAAGCATTTGTGGTGATAGCTCAGCTGCAATAGGGCGAATTTGATCTGGTATGGGCTCTATCATCCTATTTTTGTAGTCGCTTCAACATAGGCTGAGCAGCTCTTGGCCACCTCCCCTTTGACCCACGACTCCCGGCACCACCGACCCTCAAAAATGTCCTTTTTACCCCTTGGGCATATCGCGACAGTAAGTATATGGATGGATGCGCCTTCCTTCAAAACGTTTTTAAAAATTTTTAGTTTTGTAAAATTCCGTCATTAATGGCGCATTTAGCAAAAAAACAAATTATGTACACAGTGAAGCAAAGTAAGAAATAGAAATTTCATAAAAAATGTACTAGCAACAACGAATTTTTGAACAAATTTTGCATGCTAAAAATAATGTAAAAAAAGTTAAAACCTCCCATATGGACAATTTCGTATTACGTCCAACGGGTAAAAAGGACATTTTTGAGGGTCGGTGGTGCCGGGAGTCGTGGGTCAAAGGGAAGGTGGCCAAGAGCTGCTCAGCCTATGTTGAAGCGACGACAAAAATAGGATGATAGAGCCCATACCAGATCAAATTCGCCCTATTGCAGCTGAGCTATCACCACAAATGCATTTACAATGGTATTTCCTTAGGCAGAGACAAATAATACTCTTTCTTGCATCCTACCCCAAACATACCTACTTAGTAACCCCCTCACCCCAAAGCGCGGGTGAGAATTTATTTTACCTGATGCCAAGTTCTGCCAGTCGAATGATTTCTGCTCGCACTTGCACAGGTAAAGGTCGACCATTGATGAAAACTCCACCCAGCTGATTCACTCTTCCTTGGCCGAGGATGTTGGTGAATGCAAGTCCAGCGCTAGCCGAGTTGTTTCCGGGCATTGTCCACTCAGTTTTCCAGCGTCGGAATCAGGGGGAGAGAAAGAATGTTCGAACACGGAAATGTATGGATCGACACAGTTGCAACGATAAGCGAAGTGACAGTACTATGGAAGGGAACAACCAAATCCAAACAACCAAGACACCGAAACAATCGCGATACAATACGGAGTCGAAATTCAGCCGTTTTCGGACGCCCCACTGTGAGCCAGATACACGGCAACCATCCGACTACTAGGAAAATAAACAGCAAAAGTTCGTCGGGCCGTGTGATAATTGAGCAGAGAAGTGCCGTGACAGTCGCGCCCGACAGATACTATACTACGCATGCGCGATGCCTACAATTCCTCCGATTATCACCTGCAGTGCGCTTGCTCATTGGCTGCGACGCCTTCGAAACGACGCTCTGATTGGGCGCCGAAAAAGGCGACGAGGCGGAGTCATTTCATTACATCCCCACTGTACGTGCACTACAAGGTATGTACTACAAGGTAGTACGTGCATAACACAAAACACAGAGGTACTGTAATGCCGCGTTTATAACCCCCCTCGAATATAACCCCCCCCTCGTATATACCCCCCCCTAATCGGTCACTAAGCTCATTTGCCCTCGTTTATAACCCCCAAACACAAACCCCACACGACAGTAAAAATCAATGCTTTTTGCATAGAAAACGTGAAGAAAACACTGTTTTACTGCGATTTGCTGCAAAAACAGCGCATATGACAGCTTTCCCTACACTTTTTACCCGACGAACAAAATTATGTCTCCTTGAAAAGGTTACTTTTTGGCAATTTATGAGATGTTATGCGTCAGTTTTCACCAGGTATCAGGTTATTGCCTCAGAAAACGCCCCAAATAAGGTCAAAAATGAGCTCAGGAGGTCAAAAAACCCCGTATCGGGCGCTGTTGGAAAAAGCCCTCGAATATAACCCCCCTCTTGTATAACCCCCCTCGTATATAGCCCCCCCTAATCGGCCACTAACGTTTTATTAACCCCCGGGGGTTATAAACGCGGCATTACAGTAGTAGAACACATGCATAATATTGCTGCGAGACAATAGTAGACCGGCGGGCGGATCGATAATGCGTTGGTCATCTCTGGTTGAGCGCCCGTATGAAATACGTTAGTAGTGGACGGACAGGGAGGGAGGGAGGAGAAAGAATGGTCATCGCGCAAGGCGCGCTTCCCGCTGCCCAAACAAGAAGAGACCAAAGGCAGTTAGTGTGCAAGAAGGAAGGACCGGGATGAGTAAAACACCGCGCCGCACTACTGCAGCACAGCACCGTAAAGCCCGTACTGCAGCACAAAACAGACACGAAGGGCGATGACAAGATAACTGGAAAGCCCAGCCCAAGGAGTGACCAGAGAAAATAAACGCCTCTCCTCCGTCTACTATTTTCTCGAGGCAATTATACACCTACGTAATGTATCAATGCAATGGTGTGCGTGTGTATGCACATGCCATATGTTATTTTTGCCCCGGGGCGCCTCAGCGCCATCGGGGCATATAATCAGATGACTTCGGGCCAACGTGCGAGTATAGGAGGCGGCGAAATGTAATGGTGGAGGTAATCGATAATTACGTACGTGTTGTTTCAGCAAGTTGGCGCTGTCCCGCGTTTGAAGTGCTGCGTGCGTTGAGCGAGGGGAGCAGTGGAGGGCGGGAGTTGATATGAAGAGTGCTGATTGGTTGGACGAAAAGAACGCGCGTGTTGGTGATTGGCTGAAATTCTCGTGATCGATCGTAGCGCTGCCCTGGCGGAAATTATGAGAAACATAATTTTTGTAATTATTTCAGTACATAAGAGTGAGCGACGGGAGGATGACGTAAAATGACGTCATGTGAGTTGGGAAACGAACTGGCTGCGTCTATATTACGCAGTGGTTAGTTGAATAGTTAGTTGGCCAGTGAACTGGCTGCGTCTATATTACGCCATGGGTAGTTGAATAGTGAGTTGGGTACTGTACTGGCTGCGTCTATATTACGCAGAGATTAGTTGAATGAATAGTAAGTTGGGCAGTGAACTGGCTGCGTCTATTTTACACCATGGGTAGTAAGGTAGTGAGTGACCTAGCTACGTCTATATTTTATGCAGTGGGTATTTGAGTAATGAGCTGGATAGTACGGTTGGTGGTGTGATTGGAATGAGGAGGAGGTGCTGCTATTGGTTGGTTGTCAAATATCGGTGGTTTATTCATATCTTTTTTAGAATTTGAATGAAACCTGATTGGTTGGCTGTCAGATATCAGTGATTTGTTAGTGGAGTTTGCTGAACATTTAGCAGAATGGGGATAATTTGAAAGCAAGAAAATGAAAGGTGGTGCTTTTCTAAAGTAATACCAATGAAAGCATAAAGTTTAGAAAGTCTGCTTGCTGGTGTGGTGGGAAATGAGAAGGGGTGCAGCTGATTGGTTGGGTGTCAGATATAGGTGGTTTTTGAAATTTTTGTCAATATGTCAACCAATATCACTGCTTCTCCTCTTTAGTACTACTTCTGCCACCCCCTCAATATACCCTCAGGCCTTTTAGCAGGAGCACTACCCCCGGGGCTTCTCTTTCGATTGAAAGCATCAGTATCAACAGAATTTGAAATACTACCAATCAATAATAATAATGTCAAATTTTAGGAACATAATAAACTATCACAATATCACTGCTTCTCCTCTTTAGTACTACTTCTGCCACCCCCTCAATATACCCTCAGGCCTTTTAGCAAAGGCTTGTTGTGCCACACTGTTTGGTGGCATATACATGCAATAAATACATAGGTAAAGTGTCAGTGTATCGCAAGTAAACGTTTTGCTTTCAGCAGATCTTTTCCGGTTGTACAGAACGGGAGCAATGAAATGTACGTACTGTATGTAGGCTACAGCGTATATGATGCATGAAAAAGGTCGATCAAGTCATCAGATCCCATGAGAAGTCATCTGCTCTTCCGTAAGTATGTACGTACATCCAGCCAACTGGCTGTCCGCTGTAGCTTGTGCTCTTTCCATTTTCACGACGCCGTCCCTCTGTCTGTCCTACCTCAGAGTGTCTACCTGGCGGCTGGTCCGGAATTTGTTTGCTCAGGGCTATCTTATGTATGTAGGTACGGAGGAAAGGTGGTACCTTCGGAGTCAGTTCATCACTAGGTACCTTCCGTAGTGCTCAGCGCAGTGCAATGCTATTGCTATCATGCTACCATATACCCTACCAAGTGTATGCACGGGCTTGCATTGGTATATACAAATGCAAGATACATAGTGTATAATGCTATGTATGTACAAGTATGTACGTACAAGTACATGTATGTATAGGGTGCACAAGTGAATGTCCCACCGTCAGCCGCCATTGGCAAGTAATTTGCTCGATTTTTCCTTCCCGATCTCACCGCACATAGGTAGCCTATATGACATATTGTCAATGTGGACCAACGTGAAAAATAAACAGCGTGGGGGTGGCACACGCCCCTCTGTGAAGCCTTGAAACTATGCGGCGCAAAACGTACGTGTGCCGCTATGTATGTACACGTCACGTACATACATACGACAAGACAAAGCTTGAAGCATTCCTGTGACAGCTGACCTGACAGCAACCTACTAGGGGAGAAACTGGTCCATTGTGTGCCGTCTTCACACATCCGCAAAGCCGATTGAGAACGCAAAGAAGAGAGTGAGTGAGTGGAAGAGGATGAAGACAATGAATGAGTCATTTGTATCGTCATCGTCACACTGACTCCGAAGCTCAGTGATGTAAGCCTTTCCGGAAATATGTTCTTACTGTGAAAGAGCCAACTCAACGGTTCACGCAATTTGTGAACGTCTGAAGCTGTCCATTCGTCGCTCTTCACATGGATATCGTGCTTGGCTTTTGATTGAGTCAAAAGCGAGCTTGGACTGCGTGCGTACTACGACACTGACAGCGGATAGTTGGCGTACGTACGTGCACAGTACAGTCAATTCACTTTGAGCGAACTTATTCATCGCACCTGGTTCGGATCTTGGACATATTTGCACTTCGTACGCAAGTTGTGTCGCCGTACGTACTGCTTGCATATCCCCTGGCACTCCCGATGTGTTTGTTGAACTCGGAGGTTGTTTGAGTGGCCGCTGGCTCGAGGAAAATTTTTTGACGGCTGAACCCAAGAGGAGTCGCCGACCACCTTTGGTCTGGTTTCGCTCTCTTCGTGCGTACGCTGTACTGTACGTACCGACCGGTACATCTACATACATACCATACGTATGCCGTCCGTTGGTTGCATTTCAATTACAGACGCATAGAGCACAAGCTGCGTTCAACTTTTGCGCTGCTGTCAACCGACTGGACCACCCGCACTTATTTCTCTCCGAAATCTTCGTCCCCTTTTCGTAGCTTCTGCGCTGCCTCTCAAAGTCCAAGCTGCTGTGTGGACTCTCACCGAACGCTAACTTAACCACCACCGACATACCTCTGTACCTAGATTCGGCCGCGTTGGGACCTGAAGTGTCTAGCCCATACGGTAGCTCCTCCAGTTTTTGTGCGTTCAGCTTGCATCTCAAAGTCCGAGGCAGAAAAGACAGACTCACCGGACTATAAACTGCATTCCCATCGCACTCACCAAAGCTTTCACCTTCTGTTCTGCACTGCAGAGAACAAACAATCGCTTTTTGGCTTTACTGACAACTCACTGGACGACAATCGTTAAACTATTGCGACGGTCTTTAACGCAAGAAAGCCAGCAGCTTCGTCCCCACCCAACAAAAGAGGCATTCAGCAGTTGCTGCTTCTTACTACAGTGTGCGCTGTAGGTGCGACAAGAGTCGACTGCTGATGCAGAAGCGAATAAACGAATCTGGGACACGGCAACCGGCGATTTGCTTTTGCGAAACCGAGATTGAAGCACTAAGGTGGTGAGCAGAAGACGTCATATGCGTCCCTTCTCTCTTATCTGGAAAACGGGAGCGGATAATCTAAAGAGCCTTCGCAACCTTGAAGGAAACAGTAGCCGACTTCAAAATCCTTGGTAAGACGTAAAGATGATCGTAGGGTTTGGCTTGAATTTCGCGTAAAAGAGTATGCTAGAATCAGAAGGAGTGTCAGTCTATCGTACAGTATGTATACGACGTAATACTAGGGTACGTAGTATTGTCGCCTGCACAAATACCGCTCTCAACTCGGTGTGGGCTTTTCGGAGCTAAGGCTTTATTTTTGGGCTTAATCTCGTCTGGCTGCCGGATGGTTGATGACAGGCGTGGTGTGCCAGCCACAAAAATACTTTCTCCTGCCCACTTCCTTCCGAACGAACACCTTACCAGTAACTCTATGTACCTAGATACAAGGTACGAAATGCATAGGCCTACTGAAAACTATTTTTTTATGTAGTGCCACTTTCTGAGAAAAGCAGCTCCCTTGAATTTCATACGGGAACAAGCTCAGGTCCAACCAACTCCCATGCTAATATTTCCACCCCGCAGTGGACTCTATTAGGCAAATGACACCACTCGCTCACCTACTGAATGACAATGGCAATGGCTGTGCGTATGTAATTGTCGAAAAACAAACAGCGATTGTTGCGCGACCAATAGATTCGTCGGATTAATTTCGTGTCCAATAGGAAACGAATAATTCTCCGCACACAAACGGATATTATCGGTCTGCACCAACACCAAAGGAGGAGATTTTTTGCCCCTCGTCATGTACCAGGCTCCTATCGTGCGACGCGGCAGCTTTGCGGTAAGCGAGCCTGCCATTCCCATAAGATAATCAAAAATTTTACGGAGACTTTTTGTCGAGGTTGTGCGTCTTTCACATTGCATGTAGTATACGTATTAGTCGAGTTTCTGGTTAGTCGATGGTACTCTGAGCGTCGAGTCGTGGGTACTCGATTATTATTGACACGATTCGCCTGTTGAAATCGAAGGATCATGCTGATCCATCCATACCAAGTGAGTGATTTCGGCCGCGGGGCTTTGGAGACATCTTCGGAATAGGCGTATGCGAAATTAGAACTTTACGGACCCGATAGGATGATTTACGCATGACCATGTGGTTAGTTCATAACAAAGCTTTGAATCATACAAGGCCCAATACTAATGCACGGTGCACGTGCAAGGTGATTCATGAAAAGAAGAAATAAATAAATAAATAAATAAATAAATAAATAAATAAATAAATAAATAAATAAATAAATAAATAAATAAATAAATAAATAAATAAATAAATAAAGGCCTAAATAAACAAATAAATAAAGACCTAAATAAATAAATAAATAAATAATTAAATGAATAATATGGTTTCATGGGGTAAACCCGGACCCGGCTACCACCTGTACAGTACATACTTACTGTAAGAAGAACCGCGGCGTTCAGTAATACATGTTTAGACCGCGGGTTTACCCCACAGCCCACAGTATAACAGTACCCTAAACGAAATAGGACGAGATTGTTTTAGAGGATGTCGGTGCCACCAAGTCGAGCTCAAAGCGAAGTGTTTTCCGCCAGTCAATATGGCGGACCGGTGCCACCGAGGAAAAGCTATCGCATCAACTTCTTCATCATTCCTGTCTTCATACTGGAAATCATCGGATTGGCTTGTCTTTGGGCTCTCTTCTACTATTTGAGGTTAGTCTTCCCCTCTGCCCAACCAGAGTCTACGTATGTATGTATGCTTGTGCGTACGTACTGTACATACCGTACCACGAATATTTTCTTGTTGTTCCGGATCCGGTCAAGAAAAGACCGTTCGTACCAGAAACTGCATGTACGTGTGCCATCAAGACGACTACATCGTAATGCTACGTGCGTACATACGTAGGTATAGTACGACGTGCTACTGTGCGTGTTGCTTCGTTTTCATAGGTTCACTTCGGTATTTCCCTATCATCGTCGTGTCTTCTACTGTCGGGACACAACCCTGATGAAGCCAAATTATGCTCCTAGAGATTTCATCATTTACGTTTCCGAGGAAGCGCTCTACAGTGTATCATTCATCATCCCACCCTTCGTGGTAATAGCGCTATCTGCCTCCACTATTCTCAAGTTAGAGCTGTCCTACCTATGTATACTGTAGGTGTAAATTCCCAATTTTGTTATGTGCGTGTGTTGAAGATTTTGGTTGGTGAGATAATGTTCTGGCTGTTTTCTACGAGACCGCGAAAGACCGTCTTCGCCAACTGCAAAGAATGCAAAGTGCATCTGTTCACTAGGCGACTGCTCAGATTTGTTTGTAAGCCCCCATAAATCGAGCTACTAAAAATACTGATCAGGGCTATAGATACTGTAGGTATGCGCTAGGGGCGCTGTAGCGCCCCAAGAATTTTTTTGCGCCCCAAATTTGGGCGGCTAGGGGCGCAAAATTTTCACCTGACTGGTTGCATGCAAGATGGGCTCAATTCCCCTAAAACCGCCATAATCGACCTTTCCCACGTCTTTTGGGTCTTCTACAAGGTCAAGAAGATTACGATGTACTTATCTGCGTGAATATGTATGGCCAAAAATATATAATTCTGCTTAGGGGAAGAATGGACGGCTTGGTGTAAACTAAAGAAACCATCCCTGGCGCAGATTCGCCCCATTGTAATAGGTTTTTGAAATATCCAATACAATGGATATCCATTTATTTGGGTTTTACGAAACCATTACATTGGGTTTTACGAAACCATTACATTGGGTTTTACGAAACGAAATAATTGGGGAAACCCAATGTAATGGATTCGTAAAACCCATTACAATGGTTTCGTAAAATTATCGATTTTTACGAATCCATTACATTGGGTTTCTCCATTGTAATGGTTTCGTAAAACCCATTGTAATGGTTTCGTAAAACCCAATGTAATGGTTTCGTAAAACCCAATGTAATGGATATCCATTGTAATGGTTTCGTAAAACCCAATGTAATGGTTTCGTAAAACCCAATGAATTGGATATCCATTGTATTGGATATTACAAAAACCCATTACAATGGGGCGAATCTGCGCCAGGGATGGTTTCTTTAGTTTACACTAAGCCGTCCATTCTTCCCCTAAGCAGAATTATATATTTTTGGTATGGCTTTGTATGTATTGTCTGGCTTCTTGCATACTGTAGGTAGGTACAGTACCGGTCACTGTGCAATAAAAGCTGGATTTGAATAGTTTCTGATTCTTGGAAAATGAACGATTCTACTCTTAAAATGATAAAATTTTCCCAGGGCGCGCTGCCCCCTGGACCCCCGCTGGGGGCTCCGCCCCCAGACCCCCATAGCCTCCGGCGGCTGGGGCTCCGCCCCAGACCCCGTGGCTCGCTACACTCGCCAAAATTTTTGCGCCCCAGATTTTCATAGGCTATCTATAGCCCTGCTGATCCAGAATTGTTATCCGGTGGTATAGTCATGAGCAATGATTAAAAAACTATGGGCTGGCTTTTTTCAGCTGTGTACATTTTTGGTGCTTTAATCGTGTGCATATTCATCGACTCGATCAAATTGATCACTGGCTATCAGCGACCGTATTTTCTCACTGCCTGCAATGTCAATTACACTGCCTGCCAGCGGCCTTTCGAGCACAGTCCGAGTCCAAGTCCACAGCAAATCTGCCTGAACAGAGATTCAGAAGACGCTCTTCGATATGCATGGTAACGTGCCGTAATCGACATCAAGAAGTGAATTATATTTACTGCTGCTCTTGGTATGTAGGCTTATCTGTCATACGTAACTGTACATACTTTTAGGCTCACTTTTCCATCACTGTACGCAGGTCTGTCATCGTTTGCTGCAATCTTTACTTCGGTAAACCATCCAGCATTCTCCATGCATCAGCAATTTTTCCCAATGTCACACTCCACCTTTAAGAGCGTCCGTGTGTGACTTTGTTGCAGTTGTACATTCACTACATGATCAATCTACGCGGTGCTCCACTGCTCAGACCTTTCCTCATCTACGGATTCCTAGGAATGAGCTTGATCGCAAGCTTCTCGCGCATTCAGGGATACAAGAATCACTGGGTGGACGTCTGGGTTGGCTGGCTCATCGGATTATTCACTGCCTTCTATCTCGTGAGAGGATGTTCAATCACTAATTAGTGAAAGAGGACCTCTCGCATTATGTTCTCTCTCGCTTCGCATACCTACAATACGTCACCGGATTGCCGACTTGCTAGCTATTGCGTCTTCTTTTCAGTGCCACAATGTTCTGTGCTTCCAAGAATTTTATCACGTGGAGGAGAAGATTGTTCAAGAAGAGAGAATCTCTCCCTTCTTCTCCTGGTTCCGACTGCCAAGAGTCACTGCACCCTCTCGAAAAGAATCCACTTACAGGTAGAAACAAGCACCATCTTTTTCTCTACATAATCAGGCCATCTACCTATAGTCTGTCCAGTATAAGTTGGCAGTTGGACTTGCACGCCGTCCCGCTACTGTCTTCTTAGCTGCGCACAGCACACCAGAGCACCGATAAAAAAGAAAAGAAGAAAGAAAGAACAGCACAAGCAAAGCGGAACAGAAGGAAGCGCGGAGGAAGGATTAGGGACACGCACCAAAGAATTGGGTTGAAAGGGAAAAATCACGCAGAGGATAACATGTTTATAACTTGACACAGAAAAAGAGGTGGGAATGCAATGGGTTTCAGGTATTTTTAGGCCTTGTCTGAAACCATATACGTATGTACGTACGTACTACGTACGTATGTACGTGAAAAGGTGTCCTTTCAAGGTGTCTATGGGTTATGGGGATCGCAAAACGAGAAACGCAAAACTCACTAGTGGAACTGCCAACTTCCACTGGACAGACTATAGTGCTAGTTGATTAGTACATGTACAGTATGATAGTATTGCGTGCTGTGCTGTTGCTTTACCAGCGTGTACACTGCGGAAGAAACTCCGCAACCTCCGCTACGACATCGCCAGCGGGACACGAATCGAACCTACGAAGTCACCACCACAACAGAGTCCTTCCAGAGAACCATCAGTCCACCTGGTCAACAGCAGAATGGAATCAATTACTAAATATTGCTAGGAAATATCGGCTCTATTTCTACTGTTGCTAGATACAAAGTAATGTACCTTACAACCTACTGTATGCATTGTATGGAACAGTACGTACGTACATGCATTTGTTGTTTTGTAATAATGATGGCGGTATCCTGAATACTGAACGCCTAACCACTGAGTTGAGTTGAGTGCCCTTTCCTTTGTGCGTTTCTACGACAGCGAGTGTTGTAAGCTAGTCCTGTAAGCTTTTTTACTCTTACATGCATTGCAATCAACCTTCACTATACATACGTTCTGTTTCTTCAATTTTATATCTCGTCAACCATAAATTATCCGCAGAAGTATTATTGACAATATTGCTCTTCAAAAGGTTTGTAAAAAATTAGTGTGATGATTGAATTCACTAAAAATTAAATTTCTGACAAATTGTTCTCCGGAGATGACATTTAGTACATGCCGTAGCAGTGTGGCCCACGCTTTACAAACATCACATGCGCTAAGTACGTACGTACATACCGAACATGTAGTTTTTTGTTGTTTGGTACTGTTTTTCGACACCTCCGCTAATAATTGGGGCATGCGGTATTGTATCCGAATTGATACATAGGCCTACCATGCAAAAAGCCGATACGGCAGATCGTTTGCTTCCTACAAAATTGGCTTATTGCAACGTGTCACGCCAATTTCACATTCTCAAATGCTACACAGCTAAACAGAGCTTGGGTTTTCCGTGAATGAATACTACGTTTCAAAGAAGAGATTCTGTGTGTACTGCTTGGTTGAAAGAAGGCGGATCAATGTCCGTGATGAGCCGGCAAAGAAAGCTAGGAGGAGCTCTCAGGCTGCAGATCAGCGTCTTTGTCTTTGTATTGTGCAGTCACTGTTGCCTCAGTTATTATATTACTTTGCGACCATCGAAGAATTACTTTGAATTTGTGGAAGTGCCAGTCCAGGTAAAAAATACCTACGTACAGCTAGTCCACAGTTCCGAAAAAAATCGGTAATATTTTGGTCGTGTAGTAGCTCAGTTAGTAGAGTATTCGCACGGTAAGCGAGGGGCCCGTGTTCGAGTCCCGGGACAGTGTGGAATTTTCCTTTCTGGCTATATTTCGATATTGAAGGACGTCGTGAAAAGAGGTGCGGATGGTGAGGATGAAATTCCAGTTCCGCTGATGACCGTGGTGAAAAGAAGATTCATAATTCGAAGACGGAGGAGAGCTGCTCCTTTGCCAAGGGGTAGGCTACAAGAAACGTTTACCACTTGTTCACATGAAAATTCGCCACGGTACACGGCAAGGGTATTTCGTAAACTAAGCGTTTGTTTTCAGCTTGCTTGTGGAAGCTGTGTCCAGAAATGCTGTACAAGTACGAGTATGAGTTACCTTCCGTGGGTATGTAAGTGAATCGACACCGAAAGTGTGAAAAGAAAGAGCGTGAAGTAATCACCCATCCATCCATAACTGATTTCGAGTAAAATTATGGTGGCAGTAAAATACCAAACGTACTAAGTACGAGAGGATGTGTACGTAGGTACGTACTGTATGTCTGTCTATGTAATGTACTTTCATTGCAAATTACAAGTTTTCTGCAAGTAAGACCAGCTGGCAGCAGCTCACACCTGCTAATTCATGACAATATCTTTTTATTTTGCGCAACGCCAACCGTCTCCTTGTGATGAGCACTTTTCCGTGACTTTGAAGACAATAACTGATGAAGAAGTACATACTAAATTACAGTACAGAAAAGGACATTTGCTGTAATTCACTATTCTGGTACGTGTGGCGAATCGTATTCATGCATATACACCGTGTCATGTCATACTGGTGTTTAGCCAACATCGCACGTACAGTACGTACTTGTACATTTAGATACACAATGGTGAATTCTGCCAGCCAAGCCAACCCACCCGAAATTCTTGAACCACAGTTTGCACTAAACAATCGTGTCTGATGTTGTACGCACATATTGTACACCGAACCAAATAAATACCTATTTCAGCCCATCATTTAAAAATGCAAATCAATCTCAGGTAGATAGTAGAGATACAGTCCGAGTCACTTAGTGCTCTTGTACGTACTAAAACTGGCAGATACGTAGGTGTACAGTACAAAAAACGTTCAATTTCCGCCACCTCTGAGAAAATTTATGAAAGGTACCTACGTACAACTTAGTAAAACTCAGTAGGTAAAACTTTTAGATACGTGAATTGAGCTTATCAGAACATATTATGCGGATACATGAATGATACCGGTATAACGCACACAATGAAAACGAGTCGAAATTTCCAACAGAGCTTCAGCGCACACCGTATAGTATCATCACATCACAACACTCGTCTGCTTCCTTCCATCGTAGCTGCGGGTCGCCATCATACAACAACTATTACCTCCACTAGTGTACGTACAGTACGTACTTAGCTTTGTAGTGGCGATTCTACTTGTCCAGTTGCAGCTGCGGGTTTTCGCGGCTTAGTTTTGGTCTGAGATCGGGAAGTGCGCCTCTCGACCCCCGGACTGGAACTGGGATCGGGTTCCGGAATCCGACTCTGGTACCAGTCCCGGTTCTCCTCCAGCTGGTCCAGAATTCCCTGGGCGTCCGGATACACCAGATCAGCCCACGTCTCCCACACTGGATGCACTATGTAATCGATGAAGCTCACCTGCAACAAACAGAACACATCATTTTTGTTCTCGCCTGCTATAAAGGTGAATTGTTTGAGACTAAACCTAGGTACATCTACCCAGTTCAATGCTATGCAAAAGCCTATAGGCTAAGCTATGCTTGGCCTGCTTGGTTATGCTAAGCCTGTTAGCTATAGCTATGCTAAGTCAACAGCTAAAGCCTAACTCAATAAGCTAAGCCTAAGTCCACAGCTAAGCTAAGCCTAACTCAATAAGCTAAGCCTAAGTCCACAGCTAAGCGAAGCCTAAGTCTACAGCTAAACCTAAGCCTAGCCTACGCCTATGTCCATAACTAAGCCTAAGCCTATGTCCATTATAGCTACTAAAGCCTAAGCCTCTGTCCATAACTAAGCCTAAGCCTATGTCCATAGTTGCCTTAGCTTAGGTATGTCGATAGCTTATCTAACCTGTGACTGTTCGACGGTGACGATGTATCGGTCGCACATGGGGCTGATGTCCAGGCCCATGCTGCGCTCTTGGTCACCCTGGCGCCAGTACTCTTCCAGGATGCGCTCGTTCCACTGACGATACAGATCGATTGGCTTCGTGGGATTGCCGAGATCCGCCAAATGAATCATGTTTTGCAATACCTGCACGTAACAAACAACACGACATAAAAAATAAATAATATACCTCCCATGCCCATGCAGCTGCCTTGCCTACCGTACTACCGTCCTGTCAATGAGAATAGCATTACGACAGCAGGTACCCATCCATCCAGCACATACTGGACGTACCTACCATTTGAGCCCCGTTTGCACCTGCGTTACCTGTATTGTACCTACCTGTACCGTCCCAGTGTCAATGATGTATGTAGCAATACCGTGCATTACATACGACAGCAGGTACCCATCCAACACACACAGTAACATACTTGTATTCGGTCATTGTAATTATCCAGTAGTAGCACCCCTGATCCAGCCACTTTCTTCGTTTCTACCATCGTCTTCAGATCCGCCAACAAACTCATATGCTTTGACATGTCAGTGGCCAGCACCTGCAATAATTATTTGTACACATAAAATCACCCCTCCAATGTGGTGGACTCTGGACTGGATGGCTCTGTGTGTGCATGTACAGTATGCGTATACCATGTCGATAGCAATCTTTCTGAGGCTCTGCCTCTGTTTTCTGGTGAGCGTAGCGAACATATCACAGTTGTTCTCTTGCAGAAGCTTGAAGGCCACAGCCAAATGATGCTGCTCCAACACTGACTCGTCATTGTACATTATCGCCAGCTCAGAACCTACAACAATCTCTCCACTCCACCATATCGAAAAGGGTATTGCAAGGTAAGCCCGGCCATGCGGTAAACCCAGCCTGTACATCCCTAATACTGAAGGACGTTCTTTCTACGTGCGTGGCGGCTTTACCCCACCAAAACTGGCCAGGTTTTCCCCATAATACCCTATTCGTACAATTCGTCCTATTCGTCCAACCAGAAAACTTCACCCCCACGCTTCAGTCTGCACTTTTTCTTTCACCATTACGCACACGTACCCGTATTGACAAGGAACTGGTTGGTGAGACCCGGGTGATCCACGTCATGCACTGCGCCAGCGAATACTGCAGCCAGCACCTCCAGATCAGTGAACACGTTCTGCAATGCCCATCACAAAAATTTCCATTCACGTGCTCCATCTCATTATTGCAGTGCATGCATGTACAGTATAGGGTATGTACAGTGCATACTTGTAGAGCAGGTGAGCCGAGCATCACATGGAGCATCTGAACTACGTCGGCTGCATGGATGCGATTGTGGTAGGGATTGGCAGCGTAATGCTCCTCCACGTTCAGCAAGTACGTCACCACTGTGGACGGGTTTAAGCCGAACGATTTCAGAATACCACGCTCCTGCACAATACAGTTCACAAACTACCGGAGCTACTGTACTACCCCAATATCAAAAATATATAATCCTTGTATAGAGAAGATTAGAAGAATGGCCTACGTAGTGAAAAGAAACGAAGCAATCCCTGACTAGTTTTGGCCCCAATACATTCGATACCAATTTATTCGATATCCAATTTATTCGATATTACGAAACCAATTTATTCGATATCCAATTTATTCGATATCCAATTTATTCGATATGGAATCCCCAATAAAAAGGTTTCGTAAAATCGAATAAATTCGATATCGAATAAATTGGATCGAATAAATTGGATATCGAATATATTGGGGCCAAAACTTGTCAGGGGTTGCTTCGTTTCTTTTCACTACGTAGGCCATTCTTCTCTATACAAGGATTATATATTTTTGCCAATATTGACCAGAGCGATGCGTCTGTATGCACAAACTGTACGTATTGTAGGTATAGTACAAATATTGCACACTTCGCACGCACTGCACTTTTGTACCTTCAGTATTGTATAGGTGACTGATGTGAGTGGGTGGTTATTGGAGAGTTCCCCGATCTTGAATATCTGCGCACCCCACTTGCTCAGATCTTTCATAAACTAAAAACAGAGACAGAAGCCAAATTCCAGCTTTGTTCCAACCTTACTGCTGATTTTTCAAGTTCCTGTTCAAGTTCCCCAATAGGTTTCCTGTTTCAGCATCAAACTATGTATGTGTGCATGTGTGGGTACCTCGGCGAGTTCTTCGTCGCTTTCCGTTTCCACGCCGAACTCGGGGATGTCTCCGTAGGGCAGGGGGATGGAGTCGGCGTGCGTCAGCTGATTCGGATGTCGCAGGCTGCTCACCTTGGACATGACACCGGAGGAGGAGCCGCTCTGCGCTTTCGACCCCGCAGCTGCACTGGAGAGGGGAGGAGCAGAAGCGCCTGCTGCTGGCTCACCCGAAGCAGAGCTCACTCGCAGCATTGGAAGCTCCACCTCCTGCTCCTTGTCTGCAAATTCAGCGTCATTCAGCTGACATGCAGGTACATGGATACAATCGTACCCAGTAGTAAGTATGCACAGGGTATGCACATACTGGGTAGCACACAAGGAGATAGTACACAATGAAGATGAGATAAGATACCCATGAAAGTGTTGAAGATGAACTGTGATATCTGGTTGCCGCTGGACGAGTCACCAAAATGGCTGAGTTCCTTGTTGAGCATTTTTCGAAACTGAAACCCGACAATACAATACGTATTTTCCATCCAACCCATGCAAAGCCGCCTGGACAGTATACGAGGCCTACCTAAGTTATGGGCTCAGTGTTGCACATTACTATGTAGGTAGATACCTTGGTTGAAGCCATTTCAGAGACTGAGCGATGTGTTTGGATGGTTTCCAGTTGCTCCAAGCACCAATCCAGCTCATCCAGGGTCTCGCAAGCCATCTGGGCTGCATCCTCACTCAACTGAGGCTGAGGTTTTGCACCTCCACCTCCTGTGGGTAAAGGACCATTCGCCTTCTTCGACCTAAAAACAATCAACAGTTTTGTCAGCGCATTGCATACGATTCGATGAATTGCATCGTCTTCGAATCAGTTTTTTTGCAGCTCCAGCGCCTAGCTACTTATAATGTACGTATTTTCATACTTGCTGGGGACATTTGTGATGGCCATGAAATTGTTGCGAACGTTTCGTAAGCTGGCAAGAATTTGAGCAAACGGAGTCACAATCAAATCTTCTCCATGCCTAAAAAAACAAGAGGAACAATAGGTACCAAGTCTTTTTCTTCGAAGAACAAAAATCCATACATGTTTGTTTGTGTCATACAGGCCTACCCACCCAGTGTATTGCTATTGTAGCACTACATACCTATATTCTCAGAATGTATTCGAACATGGCTGGTCAACAAGTTTAATAATTTATTATTTTTCTGCCGCCGCCACCCTATACCTGTTTTCAAAGAATTGAGGAGCGTTTAAAATCATGGAATAAAGTAAAAACAATAATAACGAAGTTTGTTTTTGTTCCTTGGAGCATACGGCCAAAGTATATTTTGGAGTTCTAGCTTTTGGGGTTACCGTAAGCTTTCACTGTTTCCCCTCAATAATCGATTTTTCTGTTCCGCAAGGCGGGATTTGATCAGCAGCGGACTGGAGCTTTGATCTACGGTGAAGGCTTTCTTCGGAGCTCCGAAACGTCGCATGCTCGAGGGGGGAACAGCAGAAGCTCCAGCTTTTAAGTCCGCCGATGGAGAATTAAGCGGCTTACGAGATGCCACGGGCGATGAGGACAGAAGACCAGCGCTGTGCTTACGCCGTTGAAAGGTGTGCATGATGACACAGACTCGCTTCCCTTATTTGAGTTCAGTTGACCAGGACAAAAAAAGCAAAATTTTAGGCTAATGAGAGGAAGCCGTCAATAAATGTACACAGTACAAAGGGCACACACGTTCATATGTACGTACATACGGACATACAAGTTCGGTAATGATTTATTTGTAATAATTTATATTGTAATAATTTATTATGTAAGCACTGATGAATCGACGGATGGGTGGTAGGAAGAAAAATTTTTTACAGTCATATACCGTATTTTTGGGTGTATAGCCCCATGGGGGTATACAAAAATTGAGAGGTCCAATGGGGGGTTATACACTAGGGGGGGGATATACAATGGGTGGGGATATACATAGGACAAAATTTATGTTTTTGAGAGGTGTGTAGAGGCATGTGTTTGAGGTCAAAAGTATGTGTTTTAGGGCATAATCGCGGTTAAAACAGGGTTATTCTAGTACAAGACATGCTCAGCTAAGCCTACAGGCATAGCAGCATGGTGTAGGAGTAGCTATAGCTAGCATAGGACCAGCTACATAGGTAGGTCAGGTACCTTCCAGTACATGGGGGGTTATACACCAGGGGGGGATATACAAAGGACAAATTTTATGTTTTGCCAATGGGGGGTTATACACTAGGGGGGGGATATACAATAGGGGGGATATACACCCAAAAATACGGTAATTTATTTTAAATTTTGTAGCGCAATTTTCTAAATAGCATTTCTAAATTTTAGATCTTCTAACTTTTTACGCAGTCGCGATTCGTTATAGACGAAGACGAAGCGTGCTTCGGCCTCGAATGTAGAAAATAAAATCGGAGAAAATG
This sequence comes from Epsilonema sp. ZAB3_2, assembly GCA_030247985.1. Classification (NCBI taxonomy): domain Eukaryota; kingdom Metazoa; phylum Nematoda; class Chromadorea; order Desmodorida; family Epsilonematidae; genus Epsilonema; species Epsilonema sp. ZAB3_2. The sequence goes on from JASAMW010000732.1 coordinate 18,797, forward strand.
AAATAAATATCAGTAGTTTCTGTTCACACCTTGCGGTGTTAGTACGTACTGCTGAGAAAAGACGCGTGCGTAGAAGAAGTATTGACTAATCATAAGCTACAGCTTCCGAGAGTATGTAGCATACACATACATACATGTGTACACAGCAGCTGTGTCCAAAGGGAATAAAGTAACACGCAGTCGACAAAATAAAATTTTCCCATTTGAAAAGGGTGGGGCTTAAGAGAAAGAAAATAATAATTGCCGGCAGGAAAGGGGCGAAAAGAAAGTGAGAGAAGACAGACAGCTTCTTCAGCCAATCATCATTTACAGAAGCCTACTGTAACATGGATGTTACGAAGTATCATGAAAATACGTAAAGTACGTACATGATACAGGTGGCCCTTGTATACAAATAATTTTACGACGCGAAACTCATGTTTGCACATGTAAAAGGCCCACTGTGTAGAACGTCTCAAAACAAACGGAAGCCTGAGCCTTCCACATGCCATACGTGTCCAACAACGAGCACTACGTATAACTCGATGCTTGTAGAACAGTGGAGAAAGCTAAATTTTGGCTAACAAAACCTCTTGAACGTACGCGTACAAACAAGCGGGTTCCACTTGACGAGTGAACGTACAGATGATTATTCCATTTTGGTGGGCGACACTTCCCATTGATTGGATCCGGCTTCTGCCCAAAATGAGATACGTTACGTACGTAGCAGCCTATTCAGGCCATGTCACACAAAACACAACGCGTAGAAATCGTGATCTGACATCCATGCCCTGGAAAAGTACGTATAGGATATAACACTAATGTAACACGACAAAGTTGTACACACGGTAGTGTGCATGAGCAGTATCAGTACGTAAACGTACAAGAATATAAACCCATTTAGCCAGTTTTTCATGCGGTGTGCTGTGTGCTACCATTATTAGCCAAGCCAATGAACCATTCTTGCTACAATGCTGTCCAATTTTCATCATAATGGATATGCGTAGATACCCATGAACTGACAAATGAAGGCTAGCAAAAGTTTCAATCCTACCGTAACCTCAGGGGAGGAAGCTTACAAAAGCTATACATAATTCTTTGACATGACAGAGATCCATGATAGATCACATAACGCATGCAATAAATTATGTACTGTATGTTACATCCCCCAAACAGTATATTGGTTGATTGACTGCCTAAGCTGCGAAGCGAAGAACGGTATAACAATCAGGCTTTCAGCAATATTTTTCATGTCATGTCCAGGGAAAATGCGCGACTACTATTTTCGTCAGAAACCCGGAAATAAGCTCTTTTTCTTCCCTCACATGTCGTATGCATAGTGCATACGCAGTGTCATACACATAGTTCATCCTAAACCGCCTTGTTCGCAAAAGGAATTTGTTTCCGTATGCAATCAGATCCTTTTTTATGCCGACATAAACAGTGACCCCAATTTAGAAATGTAGGCCTATAACTACCTACACGCATAATGTGCAATACTAAACAACCTGAGCAGGTAAATGCACATTTTTAGCTCCAAATTATGCTGCTGGTCATTGTGACAAAGACTTGTTAGCGTGTCGCCATCATAACTCCATTAGAAACAAGCCCTAAATCCCCATTACCGCTAGCAAGCATATCCAGTGATCTGTGATTCATACTCCAGGCGGAGACAATTGATTTCTGTCCATAGAAATTTCCAATGGCGCGACAAGACATTGGGACTGAAGGGGGGGGGGGGGGTGGCGTACCATGCACGGAGAATAATCGGGCACATCAGAGACGGAAAAGCAGAAAACAAGTTCAAAAGAGAATAATGGGAACAAGGATTACAATGTCTCCAATGCTGACAAGCATGCTTTCGGAAGGGTTGTTTGAAGCTGAAGGTGTACATAACACTTGCAGACAGTAGTAAGTGCAGGTATACTTTATAAAAAAGACGGTCTACGTACCGAAAGTCATGGACAAAACAGTCATGCTATGTATGAAAGGGAATAATGGTCTAATGCACTGTTCGGTCAGTATTGGTTCCTTGGTACTTGTTTGTGTGCACGTACTTTACGTATGTATGTACCATGACATACGGTACATACAGTGCAGTATTATTTAGCTACCTAAAGCATATGAACAACTAACAAAAGAAAAGTGATTTTGTACGTATCTGGTTTGAGGACACCATCGATCTTACAGCTGGTAGTTCCCTGTTCAGTTGCATGGAAACATAGAAACTGTTGCATTTCCCACAATGAAAAAAATTATAGGTTTGACGATGGCCCCTGTCTACGTATAAGCGGTTCATATATTGTCCGTAATGAAGTGTTGTCAAGTACGTATGTACATACGTACGCATAATGTAGTAAGTATATTAGCGCGGGATAATTCAGGTCAAAATAAAGACAATTTTTAAAAAACCATGCGGATGACAATTTTTCCTGGCCTGACTTGCCCCACACTATCCCCTAGCTCCATAACTATGGTGTATGTATACTGTATATGTACATAGGCCTATTTTCTGTCTACATTCGTTCAGATGCAGCGTGTTGTATTATTGCAGAACTTACAAGCGCTTCCAAAAGATGGATTTCTTTTGAGCATCCGCAGCTTTCAATGCACTCGTGCTAACGGTGCGTCGAAACCCGTAGAAGCTGCCCATCTCTGCGTGCAAGCTGTGGTCAGCATCCACAGAGCGTTGATGGTGAATCGCCGAAACTCTGAGCTCAGAATCCGTAGCAGCCGCACTTGCAGGTCGGAGCCCATCCACATTCAATCGCAGAGAGGCAGGAGTGGACAGTTTCCTTTGCATCGCCAGTGCTGGAGGAAGCTGAAGAATAACGGGAGGCTGCACTTTCCCCAGTTGATCCCCATCTTCTCCTTCCTCCTCCTCAGAACTCAGCAGTTTTTCTGCTGCCAGTTGGCGATGTAACAGTCGACATGCGGCAGCTCCACCAACCTTTCCCTGAACCGGCGTGCCACTGCTGCTGGTGGCAACATGAAGCAGCTTGCGCTTCAATGTCGCACTGTCACTGGATGTTGCAGTTAAAGTTTCATGAATCGGATGCTGCTTCATGCTGCCAAGACGTTTGCCTTTGTTCCTCTGACTGCTAGCTGTAGGCATGCCGGTCCTGGCACTGGCAGTTCTGCTCAAGCAACCATCATAGCTGCGCCTATTTTCTTCGCGGCTCACAAGCAGTTGTATGACGGGTGAGGCTGGTGCTTCACCTCTGGCAGCTACAGTTTCCGCAGCTGTGAATCGATGATGTGCTGAGTTGGAGTGGGCAGCACCAGTCTTGGAGCTATTATTAGTACTGCTGCCATGGGGTGAGTTTGACTCTCCATTAGTACCATCCAGGACAGTTGCAGCTGCTGTAGTGTTGTTCATGCACACGTGATTCAGTTGCTCAGGCGCGTTGCCAGCGATGGGATTTCTCTTTTCTGCGGCCCTGGATGAACGTGATCGCCGACCACTCTTGGGTTTGAAGAAAGCTGGAGACGATCGCTGCTTCTTCGATCCAAACGTTCTCCCTCCTTCTGTCAGCTCATTCTGATGACAGTTATTATTCTCCTGGCTCTTTCGATCATCTCCACTTGTTGACGTGGAGCGATGTCGATTGAAAATCCGACTAAGAGTCTTCATGTCCTTTCAAACAGGGATATACATACAGTACGGCTTGTCTTCTGATCAGCTCGCTTGCTTCAGAGAAGTTTGATGCAGTATGTGCGTTCATTATTGCGCAAACGAAGCTTACAAGGGATGTTAGGTAGTAAAGAGAGAGACGGAAGCAGTCAAGAAAAGGAGGGCTGCTATGCAGGCACACATTGCAATACAAGCAAAAGGAGCTTCCTTCCTCCCTCTTTTAGTCTGTTGAACAGGAGATAGATAAGGCTGCAGATTTCCCATATCGTCTGCTGCCTAATGCTCTTCGTTCACGGAAGGAACTCTCGAGGCTGCTAGATGCTCTCTTGCCTATTAGCCATGGATCGGATCGACCAAATATGGACACGGGCAGCCTTGTCGTACCAGTTTGCGAGTCAGAGACGATTTTTACAAAGGGGAACAGCTTCTTCAGTAATTATGTTCCGCTTCAGGAACTGGAACACAACCATTCTTTTATTTATTATTATCGCGCCTCCCTGTTGCTTGGCTGCTTCCCAAAAGTTCGCCGCGGCAAAACGCTCAGCATTTCCGGCTGTCAGTATCCATATCCAATGTCAATAACAGCCTGAATTTTTGTCAAATCTTCAAGGCTGATCAAATTTTGGGTGGGCGCCTGCCTGCCTATCATTTCCGTAAGGCCAACTGTCCCCAGAAGAAGATGCCTGAGGAGGAAAAGCGGGTAGCTCAAACTGATTGCAGAACTCGACGGTTGCAGTAGTCATTCGCTCGTATTTACAGTACACCCCTGGTAACTGGATGAGTTCCTCGCCTCAGGTCAGTGAGCAAAAAGCAAGACGATGGATACTTTGTGTTTCCACGTTCTCCTTCTCCTATCAGCGCCGATACGGAAATGAAGGTACTGCACATACGTGTGTACCTGCAACAGTGCGCAGGAACTCAAAAACTGAGGCGGTGTTCTAATCGATCAGTAATCAGATGCTTTCGTCACAATTATTGCAGTCAGTCCAGCCATCAGTCGAACCATCTATTGTTCACTTCTCGTCATCAGCCACAGCGGGTAGAATTACGTGTAAGCATGCAAACAGCTTGCTAATGACTTTTTCTTAGAATCATCAAGGCGCAGCCTCGAAGCTGACACACAGCAACCTTCAGAGCCAGAGAGACAGAAATGCTTGCTTACATCAAAGTCAGCTTCGGCTGGATAGCTTAACACAGGCCAACAAGGACTCAGAGAATTTCAATGATACTGGCACAGAGCACGTGCCATAAACAGGCAGCAGCTGCATCTGTAAAAGGCGACATACATCCTGCCATGATCGATTGAATAGCTTTTAAGCCTTACTGCCTGCTTGGCTTGGTACTGCGCGTTGCATGAGAGCAGCAGAGAGCAGAAGAAAATGCTATGGGGCTTATTGCCAGGCGTTTTTCCTCAGTCAAATATCAGCAGTACTTCTCTAATGGGGCAATGAAAAGCTGCGCGGCTGCTGGCTGAGTACGCATGCGCTAGGTACTGCCGGTCGGTCGTGTTTACGAGCGCTGCCAGCATTTCCGTATATCTGTCTTTTATGTTCGATTCCCATTTTCTCTAGTGTCGTTTCCTCCTGCAGCTGTAGGGCGCTAAGGAAAAACAAGGAGAGTGCTATTTGTTTGTTACTTGGTGACGAATGTAGCAAATCCATTTCGACGCGCGGCGAAATTCCCAGTATCACTTTAGGTCCGGGTCCTCCTTATCTGTTTTTCGATGCAACCCAACAATATCGTGATGATGATACAGTATACTATTCAAATGACACAGTAGAGCTCCGCGCATCAGCTATACAAATTAAAGGTAAGGTACGTAGACATGTACTGTACGTTCCTAGTTCAGCCCCTATAGGAGCCATGTTGGACCTGTCACTTGAAACAACTGTCAAAAGTTTTGCCAGTTAGCTAGAGGGGACTGTCAGAATTACCGTAAGCAATAAGCAAGGTGGAACAACAAGAACCTGAAGCAAACGCCGGCGAACGTTTCATCAAGTCTTGGCTTCTTAAAGCAGGAAGTATAAAAAGTCAGCATGTAAAGCAACTATGCCGGGACACATTCTGGGAAAAAAATTGCCCACCACTCCACAAAATTGATAATCAAAATGCCAAGAGAGTTTTCCCAATATAAATAAAATTGAATACAAAACCCAAGTGACACGGCTGCTCATCTCTCATGACGATTAGCAACATAACTTTGTTTTTCCAACTAAAAAACGGCCATAAAGTCAAGGAGAGCTCCATCAAGCAGCAGCCATTTTCTCCGTCCTAAACTGTCGTTTCCATTTTCTATTTTTGCAGAAGAACAGCTCTGGCCTTGCTTCCAAGAACACAGATACGCACGAACGAACATTTTCGCGAAAATGGACGACTACCCCAGTGTATGAATATTTAGGCTCAAATCCACAAAGGAGTCTGAGCTGAAAAGCATAATAATATGGGCACGCAGTATGTGGAACAGAAAAATACGTAGGCAGCGTACATTTCCTAGAGCATCTAGGTTAGAAAAAAGCGATGCTGAATTCCAATGAAATATTACGGTCCCAAAAGCTCCAAGGTATAGGCGGGGCGGAATTCCTCACTTCAGTATGCAAAGCACGATATTTTAAAAATTGTGTTCAAATAACGATTTGAAATTTGGTTTTCAAGAGTACTTTAGCTCTTAGCTTTAGATTAGGCTAGAGTTTCAGCTCAACCGTATGTACAGTAGCTGCCACGATACCTCAGTTGAAAAATGATAGCTACCATATATAAGGTACCTACCCAGATTAGGTCTACCGTACTCTATGGCCACAGGATGAATAGGTATCTATCCACTCCAAATCGTGATTCAGGAAATGACGAATGGGTTTGTAGACCTCTGTTTTGTGATGGGTATGCCGAAGCGTGGACACCTTCCAAATAAGTGGACCGTATTTTAGCGCCACTTATTTTAGAAGGTTACGTCTACGCTGCACCATACTTTGTACATGTACTATGTAGGTCCACCACAAAACAGAGGTCCACAAACCCATTCGTCGGCATTTCCTGAATCACGATCCATGGTAGGGTATGCATGCCATTCTAAATGTACTGTATTTCGCAGTTACAAATCTGTGCTGTGTGCATCATGGGTTGCTTACGAGTCGGAGGCGACGGAGGAAGTTCTGGAGATGGATCTCTGTGGCGTGCCGTCCGATGCTTCCGTGATGTCCGTGCGGTAGAGGAAGGACTCTCGTCGGGAGTTGGCCGGTCGCAGATGGTGATGGTGGTGATGGTGTCCGGACAGAATCAGTCCTCCGCTCGCCCCGGCACCCGCTGCGTGCTCCGCGTCAAAACTGAAACAACAAGCGTCTCAGCAGTTTTTGAATCTTTCTGGCACACGTCACGTACTTACATTTCTGTCTGTCTATGCGCTACGCAGTCTGTTCGTACTTAGGTATGTACAGTACATGTGTGCATGCTCCATGAAGGTTATTGGGCGGGTGGGTAGTTGCATGTCACGGGTGAACTCACGGACTGGACTTCCCTCCCCCTACCATGTACAGTATGCTTCAATCACGCATAGGCCTACACTGTAATGTCACCCTAAGCTTTTGTTCAGTAGATCGCCGTACAACGTTGTAACGCTTATTGGCACTAATGTCAACCGTTTTAACTTATTGGGCTTTTCCGCATAGGTGATGGTTAGGATTCGGTACTGTACCTTGCCGACGACGTGAATGAGTGATATCGTTTTTGTCGCGGACAGAGCTTCTTGTTGGACGGTGGAGTACAGTAACGCAGCATGTCAACTCGAATGACATCCATTCAGGTTTGCGCTAATGACCAAGGAATTTTGTGAGTGCAAAATCAGAGAAGCCACAAAAGGCCTAAGCTTGTACACCTTCACGCGAGAAGCCAAAGAGACGTCATCTGAGTGAAACCGAAAAGTGCGAGAATAATATATTCAACCAAAAATTGGACGGCCTTTTGTCTGTAAGTACGTACAGTACAGTACGTATGTATGCACCTATGTACAGTTTGAGGCGAAAGACTGGTGAAAAACAAGCATAATAGAAAACCATACGGATCTCAGATGGAATCAGAAGCGACGATAGTTACGTCATGGCTCCTTGACCTTTTTGCTCCCCCTCCTCATCAACTATGTATATAACATAAACATGTCATTGCATCTGTGAATCTGAGGCCGGTTATTTTCCAATCCACACGGTAAAAGCTGAATTGGTGCTGCCATACATTTTAGCACAAGCAAACTAATCAATCACTCAATACAATACGATTACACACACAGTATGGCATGTACTCGTACGTAATGTACATAGGGTACATTTTTTGGTACAGTACAACCAAACCGTACTATTCGACGGCAACCAACCCTAAGATCATCAAGAAACAAGCAGATTACTTCTTCGACAGAATTGCGCGTCCCTACAAGAAGAATGACGTCAGCGAGGGAGAAGATGCAAAGCGCGTGACAATTGCGAAGACAAGCAGTCGGAAATGCATACGTACTGTGCATGTGTTGCACGTACATAAGTAATGTACAGTACGACACTGCCTAGTAGAATGAGAATCTATCTACCCTACTGTATAAGCACGAGGTATATAAGCCAACAAAAGTTGATTATAATGTAGGCCCGTGACAAGGAATGTACGACAAAAATCGAAAGCCAAGCTAGGCGAAGGCAACAGCTTGTATGTAGTTCCATCTCCTTCTTCGCAACGCTTCTTCATTTTTTCTCCACCAGAAACATTCGTGGTTGACAGTTGACACTCTGATGAGGATGAGGATGACTGTGAAATGTGACGCTTCACTAGTATGTACGTATAACAAATCACATTAGACATTTGCCACCGTGAGTAGTTCCGTAGCCGGTATACTACCTACGTATGTACGCATGTAGCACTACAATAGTAGCCTATATCAGGTACAAAATCAGAATATTTGAAGCACAGTCGAAGCATGTCGCATGTTTGTACATTTGTACATATACGATACTCGGCACGTGTCGACGTGTGTGGCAATATGAAGCAGGCAAAAAGGAAGCCGAATGAATGAGTGTATGTACATAATCTGTATAGTACAGCGTACAGCATAAGTAGGCCTAATGCCTACATTACGTAAATTAGTAGGTGTACAAAAAGCAAACACATGAAAAGACCTTCCGTTCCTAATCACCAGTTTTTCTCAGAATCAGCTGAATAGAACAAAGAAGAAAGAGAGCGAAGCTTAGTAGGCGGCAAATGAGGTGGCGGAGATTATGCATACGTATAGAAATCTCCGCAATTTGTACTGTACTGTATATAGGCACAGGGTACTGTGGGGTAAACCTGTCCATGGGGTAAACCAAACCGGCCACCTGTAAGCGCCTTTGAACTTTCTGTTTCTGCAAATGACGAACCAAATATGTATAGCAGCTCATTGAAATAATCTTATTTGTCTCAAATCGGTCAATTGGTGGCTGAGATATGCCAGCCCTGAAGGTGGCCGGATTTCCCATGGCCAGGTAACGTATACCTTATCTCATAGTACCCTGAACGATTGTAGCGATAAGTTTTCTCACGAATCGACATTTCCCAGCTGCATGGAACCGTGGACTTGAAATTGAGTTTTGGCACGCAAATTCGAAAAGAGACACCTACGTACACAGTATCAAGGATTTGCAGGGAACGTCGCTTTGCATTCGCGGCTTTGTATATTACGTACATAACGTACGTGCATACATGACATTGCAACAATCATGGCTATTTGTGCATAAAAGTATGCAACTGTACGTACTGTGACATACAGTCCTACAGTGGCCCTATTCATAATAACAGTCCTACTGTAAAAGCCTTCCCAAAACCGCAGCAGAGAGCCATTCAACTACGCTTTTGTAAGAAATTACATGCAACTTCTTTGGGCTAAGTCAAGACTACATAAGGGAAGAGACTACTCTTCCCTTGTAGTCTTGGCTAAGTCTTACAATTCAGAAGCCGGAGAGGAACTACTGGTTGTCAACCAGGGATAGCTGGAGCGCTTCCTGGATCGCAGACCGTTAACGCCAAGGAGACAGAATCGTTCTCGGGTGCCTGCCTCTGCCGCTATCTCTGCTGAATATTCGATGCAGCCGCCCTTCGCAGAGGGAAGGAAGAGGCAAAAACTTGGCTGCCTTTTTGGAGATGGTGGCGATTGGGAGCGACTTTGGTGCCGGTACACTTTCAATTTCATCATGGTTTTGCGGGGAGTCGTCCCTACGACGTTGCCGGCATCTTGGACCAAGTCATTTGCAGCTGCTGAGGAAAGCTGGAGAACTTGGTACAGATGATCCGCCTCACCCTCCATTCCACTCCACGTTGTTTCACGGAAGAAGATTGTGATCAAGCAAAAAAGTGAGTGACCAGACACCGACTAGAGGACAGGTATAGAAACAACACTAAGAGAAGAGTCCGTAAAACTGACGACGAAGCAAACGTAGTTCGGCTACAACGGAACGCAACGGGACTGCTTTTGTTTGCGAACTTAGGTACCTATCGTAGGTACCTTGCAGCTGACCTCAGTTAGACAGGGAGCATGTTTCGCACAGGGATTCGACGTTCCCATGAGACCGAATCGACGCTGGCGCCCTGCTGTACTGTATGGCACAATGTTTTGCAGGTGGCCTTCCTACGTGTGTTCGTGGGGAACCTAATTTCAAAAATAATTTACCTACGGCTTTTACCGTTTACTGTTTGCCTGCACTTCGTACGCATAACGTCAAGAGTTTATGACTTTGTCTATCTAATCTCATTATGTCATGCACAACAGGCGAACGCAGCAGTCTGATGTCTGTTCTCAGCAGAAGCGGAAGTCATTTTCAGCAGACTTTTCAATTATTTCATCGGGTCCCGAAGGAGGATGCTCGAAGGGAACGCTCTGAGGGCTGCAGGAAATTTAAGACACTGGCTGCGAGCATGCAATCAGCCTCGAGGGTTCACCTTTAGATAAACAACTAACTGTACCGTACGCACGCGTCAACTCACACCTGGGTTTTCATACCAGGTGAGCTGCCTCAAATCAACAAGTGATTATACTAAAATCTACATAGAAAGAAAGGGGTAGTGCGCGTGCGCATATAGGAATCCAGTCATCCAGTCAGGTTGCGCGGCATCCAGTCGCGCAACCTTGTGTCACACCTTGTCCTCCCGTCACTTTGACGTCATCCCCAGGAAATGAACTCGCACGGCTTCCAGCCGAGACACACTGCTGCTTCTATCCACTGAGCTACGGTACCTGCCTACAGTTTGTTACGTATACTTACATTGTACTACTGTACTGTACTGTACATGAGCTGACACTCTGTGACGAAGCAAAGCAGCGCAGCGCATGGGGCTTACTTACAGCTCGAGCGGCAGTCGGATGGCTGTAGTTGGCTGTGGAGTACCCATGTGCAGATTTCTGCTGAGGAATTTGCGCACTTGTGCTTCTTTGAGTAAGCTGAAGCGGCTACTGCTGGAAGTTGTGGCCGTATGAGTAGTACTAGAGGAGGAACTAGTCGAGCTGTGATGCACAGTAGCAGACTTCTTACTGGAGCTGGCGCTCTTGCCAGATTTTATCTTTTGTTCACCGGATGAGCTTTTTCGGTGCAGCATCTTGATGCTATAAAGACGCCAGATGTGCGGTCAAAAACGACGGCTTCTTGATGGGCAATGAACGCCGGCCGTCCTGCTTCTCCAAGCGATGACGGTTTCAAAGTGCAGCCTCGTATCCCACCCGGTTCAAAAGACCCGCAAATAAAGTTTAGCAAAATGGAAAGCCCAACGGAATATCCTGCAGAATAAAATTCTACTCTAATGGTGGGGCGTCGAATGGAGACAGAAAGCTAGCGGTTTTTTTCGACCGTGAGCCCTTGCCTTCCTCCGTTTGGAGTTAGCGCCACTCTTTCGCTTAACCCTGATGCCACGCACGCAGCCACAAGCTCGCTGAACTGAAAGCTTCTATCTTCAACTCAGTAGCCTGAGTTGAGTATGTAGTAGTAGAAGAAGGCTGAACCAACCGAACGGGCTACTGTTACGCGTGCTTGTATGCACTGTTACGCAAAGCACATAGGAAGAAGCGCGAAGAAAAAGCCAGGAGGCTTCAAAAATAAAATACGAGTCTAAAATTCGAACGCGCTCTGCCCTGCACACTGCGCCGAATAGGCAGAAGCGCTTTGCCTGCACAGTAAGGAAGGCACATTAGGCAAAGCGCCTTCTTAGCCTGACATTCCTCAAGTCAATCCAGAAATGACATTCGAAATCCTCTTGCCTTATCCCTCATCATTATCTCCTCAGCCCTCTGTGTCCCTATGCGTACATAATTTCTGCTTTCTGCGTTCCACCGACTGTATTGTATGCCCCTCACATGTGAAGGGCATAGGCTGTAAGCTCGTCTTTAGGAGCTTCAGCTTGTCTTCTCAGATGGTGCGACAGGAAGGGAAGGACAAAAACTTGATTGCGAATCAATCTCAGAGAAAAGAAAGCATGAAGACGCATATTAGACCTACATAGTTCTTCAAAAGAAAGATTATGCAAAACAAGTGGCCACACATACAGTACGTACGTACATAAAGCGCATCACAAGCAGCTGCTAGCAGCAGCAAGCCATAATCACTATCGCGGGAGTATTAAGCGAACGTTATCAGTCGCCTTATCAGCAGTCTTACTTTTGTGTGACGCAATGTCTTAGGTCTTAGTTGTCCCTGTGACATGAATGCACGTAGGTACGTACGGTTGAACTAGAGAAATTACAGTTAGCGTGATGTACTGTCACACTGGCTGGCACAGGGTGCAGTACAGGGCAAAATTTTCTTTCGGCAATGATGGAGAAGGCGAAAAGACGAGGAGACCCAAAAAAAAGAAACAAATAGGACCACTTTGTTGGTAAGTGCCATTGCCATGATTGCATTTCCCTCTAGCAGTTGTGTGGTGCTAGTACTTCGTACGTACTGCATGTCCATTGTCCAACCTTCAAGATACTAGTACGTACCTACATACGTATTTCGAAAAAACTAAATTTTTCGAGAAACGTTTTTCGTGTTCCAAATAAAATATTTAGTACCGTCTCAAAACAGTTTTGAAAATTAACGAAGCAAACCTGGTCCGGCGAATCGAGCCAAAATCCGAGAATCGTCGTTTGTAGGGTGGTTGGGAAGGTACAGTGAGGTGATGCACAGGGCTGGTGTCCATCCTCTCCATTTTCAATACTATCCAACTCTTTCCTCAAGTCTGATTACCACAGATTCATCGGATACTATTAGACCGCATCTGGGGAGCTGGGGCATGTATGTGTATGTACATTGTAAGTTCTCCACTGATTGGCAATATTGTCTTGGACAATTAGTCAGGTTTCAAGTCAATCACGCTGAAGCTTCTTTTCTGTCACACCTGTTGCTCCTGCACCGTCACAGTGCGTGACACACGCGATTGTGTTATTACCGCTCTAGATTTTGATGGGACGAATTTTGTCTTGAAGCCGTAGAAAAAAACGCAACAGGCAGGCATAGATAGGAGGTAAAACAGGATGAACCAATGTTAGCCATATCGCGATGGTTGAATTTTTAAAGGCAAAGGTACAGAGCCAATATCGCAAGAGTCAACGCATACGTACAGAAAGCTGAGCTAACGTTGCAGCTTCACGCAGGCAACAGCACTGCGTGGGTTAAGGTACACCAGTATGTTACGTTCACTCGCATCATGCCTTCAGTGTTGAAGTCACATGCATACAGGCACGTGAACGTTCGACAAATGCTGCCACGCTCCACAGTCGCTAATGAGCTTTCGGGGTCAACGAATAGTCATTCGCCATTCATTGCTGCCTTTTTTCGAAGCGGACTTCCTTCCACGCAGAGCTACACAGCGGTATTTTTGCGACAAAAAAGTCCGTTGAAGAGACTTCAGTAGTTTTACCGCCGTACTGTCAGTCAAAGCCAACGCACGCAGTACTTATTTAGGTATGCATAAGCACAGGTCGCGAACGAAGCTATACCTACGTACCTAAGCTGGGTTGCCGCTCTCTTAAAAGAATAATAAACGATCTGCGGCAATATGCTATGGCTTTTGTCTCCAAGCTATTGTAGGTTACGTATCCAACCAGCTTTGAAACGAAACAGTCAGTCGCTCTTCAGACTTCGAGGATACACTAGCTGCACCATCGCCAAAATCGATTTAGCCAAATGTTCATTATTCAAGTTGCCACAAATGCGTCACCGTATAGCGTGCGTAGAAACCAAACCGGATAGTACACATACCGTACGTACAAATACACCGCACCGGTGTGCGCTGCATATTGAAGAGTTGACAATAATGAGGCAGAGGACCGGATCGCTTAACCCTGGTGTACGTACATGTACAGCTACAGCATCAACGGTGTAGAGAGAGAGGATTATCCTCGAGTTTCTAGTAGGATCGAAATGTACACGGCATCATCGAGGGTATCACAACAATGTTTAGCCTCTGCTCACTTAATTCGCACGGATGATGAAGAGGACAGAGGAGAGCGTTCCAATTTAGTAGGGCAATCATGAGCACATGCTAGTGCTACATACATACTGTACTGTTGTGCCATACGTATTTTATTTTGTATTGCTGAGTGATTGGAAAGTGAGAGTTGATATACCGCGCGAGGTGCATCTCAATCAACATCGCGGCGGCATAATCACTTGTTGCCTGGATAAAGCGAATACAAACACATAAGACACGTCCAACAGGAGGAAGCTGGGATGAAGCAGCCAGTCATGAGGCGCACGGTGCTCTGACGATTACTATGATTGAATTATTGCACTACTGTACCTAGCTGCCCGTTGCCCGTATTGTAAGGTATGCATGTAACGTAACGTATGTACGTTCGGTGAGCGCCTAGCCTAGCGTAATCCCAGCGCATACCTATACCAATGTGAGCTTTCTCAACGTCCCCAAGCGTCAAGCAAGACATAGCTACGGCCGTAGTCAGTTACCTGGACGTTTCCGCACTGTAGGTACAGTATCCGGCATAAGAGTTGCGCGTCCATTGAAACACTTCCGCAATAGTACACAGCAAGGAAAATATTTTGTTAATCCGCTTGCTTACTACCTACCTACCCTAATCTTCCCCTCTATTGTACAACAAGACATTCGGCAACGATTCATGACTGCGCATAAGCGACCGAAAGTGCTCCAAGCAATTCCAGTGCAACCACAAAACTTTTCCAACACTAACTACTGGCGTAGGCGTAAAAGCAAGTGGTAAACAGCTGCGTTGTTGAAAAGAAGGTTACTACTACAGTACATACATACAGTACATACCGTACCTGAAACTTTTGCTTCCGAATTTCTTGATCATCTGCTGTTTTCTAAAGAGGATGTAATTGTGGTGCGAAGAAGCGTAGCGGTCGTTCTCCGGAAGCTGCGTTAAGCTTCTCCTCAGATCGTCGTCAACAACAGTAGTGAAACGATTCATGGCTCGCTTTCTGTCCTGTCCGCCGTCTCGTCGTGCATCAATTCAAGTGAAAGTGAAATGTGGGCTTCCCTTCAGTCCATTCAATATATCGACGAAGACGCGCTTCACTGGGGCGAGAGGCATCCGAGCATATTGTGCAGTAAGGCTTTACTGTCGTCGGGCCGTGTACAAAAGAATAACCGAAGACAATACGCAATAAAATTGTGAGCGACGCAAAGCTAGCGACAGGTTTGCTTGAAGCAAACAGCAGCAGCGGTAGGGCTTCGCTTCTTTTCTCCTCTTCGCGTATAATCTTCAAAAAGTCAGGCTAATAAAGCCAACTACAATGCAGCAAATTTACGTACTGTATGTACGTCACGGTCACGTTACGAAAAGTACGTGCCACTGCACAAGTACCTTTCGTGTGCACTGAACTGACTTCTTCAAGCGGAGGTGAACAGCATACACACGAGGAGTAATCTAGGTGCAGGCAGCTGCATACCGTGCGTTACACACCTGTCACTACCGCATACGATAGGAAGAGTACGTACATATGTAAGGTGTATCACTCGAATAAACAATGGGACAAATCTCCTGGCATTTAATTGAAAAGCGAGGAAGCCAACTCAACCTCTATAGTCGTACCTACGTGTGTACACATGCACATGGTAGAAGAGCAGTCCTTCGTCCATAGGAAATGTCAGAACATTGACGTTGTCGTACGTCAATAAGTCAAGTCGCATGTTCGAAGCATGACCAAAGCTTGGCATGCTTGGTGTCTTGTTCCACTCACTAGCACTTCGAATTTCCTCCATACGGTATTCGCACACTTAGCTAGTGTCGTAGGCATGTAGACTAACAAGCTAGGGTAGCTACCGTCGTGTGGCGTGGCAGCCAGCAGCAGTCAAACTCACGCGTGCTGCTGTCACATTTTATCGAACAACAATGCAGCGTGAAATAAACTGGCAATCAGTAAGCCTTTCAGCTGACAGCAACCTACAGTACGTCTACCAATCCCGCACCTCTACTGTACAGCTGTTCCGCAAAACGAAAGTGTTTAGCGTTGGATGTAGGGGAGGACTTGGCGCATTATCGAGAGGAATAAGCAGACAGCCGGCGTGTTCCCATTAGCGCAAATCCAAGTAAGCTAGCACGACGGAAACGAGCGAAAAAATGTGCCCAGGTGAGCGAAAGAGAAATGACCGCAAAATCCTGGAATGCCGGCAATGGGCGCTTTCCCGTTTTCGCAAAAAAATGCGTGTCGTCAGCGAATAAGAGTGACATACGGTACAATATACGCAGCTTCAACACATGTCCGCCGGCGATCCTTGTCAAAGGCGTTTATCTGGTCGTTTGGTTACTGTGTGTCGTGTCGTACGTGCAAGACGATCAAGCAAAACAGGGCGACAGTTTCACATGGACGACAGGGCTGCAATATTGGGGACGATCGGAAGCAAAGTGACATACACATAAACTGAGTGAAGCAGGAAGGAAGCCGAAAGCTGACGCCCCGCCCTACAACACTACAATAACAGCCCAAAGGCGCAAATTATATTGCGGCAGTCATTCTTTATGGCTCAACGTTCCACACACACCCACTGTTCCATCCTGCATACACAAGGGAAAGCTGGGGGAGGCACATCGAATCGCGCTCATACACGAAAGCCGTTAAGGTAGATACAGAGTCTTTCCGACCCAACTTTGAGCAGCTGCTGTGCTCGCTACAGGACAGATACAAACATGCAGTTTTGCTCTCAAAGTAGACCCAACCTAGGTCTATCCATACATAAAAAGAGCGGCCCAAAAGCGTTTGTATTTGGCGCAGTACGACGTCTCAAAAACACCCCCAAAAACATGCGATTTGGCGCTACTGAACGAACCGCTGGGTAGATTTCAACATCCAGCATACCATTCGATTCGTCTCACTGAGACGAGTCGATCGATACCTCTGGCGCCCCTATACGTTGCCTCTACGCAAAGTTATTCCTGAAAAACCTTATATTCGGGCTAACGCTTTGGACGAAGTTTGCACAACACAGAGGCCGTTTTAAAGTGCGCACAGACGCTTGTTGAAAAGTTCAGGTGATGCTCGTTTGAACAAGCACTTCGCCGTTTTCCAACTCGCCCTGGTTGTCTCAGGAGAGATCGAAGAAAATAGGACCTCATATAGCCTGTTTGCTATGGTATACTCTGTTCAACGAAAGAAAACGTCGAGAAACCCATACTAATGGGTAAACTGGTTGAGATTAATGTTTCATGCCACAGTAGAGTTGCCTCTGAGTACGTTGACGTTTCATCCAGTCACCCTCCCCTTGATGTTTCATAAAGTGCCCGTGCCCACCCCGCCTTTATTTTGGAAAGACTCCGTATCCACCTTAAACACCTGTTTTCATGCCATGCCATTCTGAAGCAACGCATGCATTCACGTCGTCTTTGAAGGAAGATGCCGCGTGACCCTTTGATGGTCCAACTTGCCCCAGTCTACCCTCCTACCTACGTACTGTTTCTCAATCCCCACAGCCTATCTGGATCGCCCCCTACGCTGGCCTACGATCACGAGAAGAGAAGCATGCAGTTAGTAGCTGTTTGTGTTAGTATTTTTCACGACGGCACTCACAGGCAGAAAGACTTTTGGGGCCATCGGCGTTTATTGTGCGAGATTTACAGCTTTCCCTTTCTCATACATTCCAAATACAGGCAAAAGCAGTGAAAGCCTTACCGATATTGGGGAAGGGCAGCGCTTCTGCTTCTTCGAGCCACCATCACCCTGTTGTTATTCCAATTGTAGAGATTAGGACTAAGAGTCGCCATAAAAGTTCGGTAAGAAATAGCCGCTTTTCCTATTAAATCTTCGTCCTTCTGATCGCGTACAATCTATTGATATATCATGTACGTACTGTGTAATAGGAAGGTGCCGCGTACTGTCACGTAAGATTTCATCAAAAATGCGCTAAGTTGCGCTAATTTCGCAAAAAATATTTCGTGAATAAAGATTATGCAAAGGTTACACACACAAGCAGATATGCTCGAATAGGCAAAGCGCTTTCTCCTTACAGCGGAGCCCCCAATCAATTCCAGAATGTCTTATATTTGGGTACGCTACGTACGTACATACATACAAGCAAAGGCATCAAGACGCACAAATAGGCCAAAAGAGAAAAGAAAAGCTCAAAAAGAAGCTCTCATTTTCGTAAAAACCAGCACAAGCTTATGTTCGGTATGTGTGCTTATGATTGAGCATGCAAGCAATAACCACCATTAGGACCCTGCTATTGCGACTTACCATAACAGGAGCGATGCTTCTCTCATAAGCGCGACTAAAAACACTCCAATCAAGTGAAAGCGGCCCGCGGTTGTACATACTGTATGTAAAGCGTAGTACAGAACAGAAGATACGCAGTGACGACCAACGCTTATAAACGACAACGATATCACATCACGCCCAGCTGAAATGATGATGGCATTGACCAGAGAAGACTACATGCCAATATTCGCAACTCGATGTTAGGGGACCCCTTGCCTTTAACACCCTGATACCTGACCTCTGTTCTGACCATGTGTTCAAAGTTTTAAAAGCCTAAGTTAGTCTACTGTAGTTTTCGATAGGCCTATTTCTTTACGAATAGGACGTCCAAGAAGCATGAGGCGCAGCCTTCCTGGAACTTTCGCAAACCCCACGCCCATGGAGCTTTACTATATGCATGCACACCGTACTGTACCAAACTGTACATATACAGTATGTACAATATAGGCTATCTATCTGCACGTACCTGTGTACGCCTTATTGCATTTACATAGCAGGGGTATAGAGAGCCTGTTGAATTTTGACGGTACAGTCGCTCATTCCAGGCATCTGAGGCTCTTCAAATTCCAATTATGTATGTTGCTCAGGTATGTACGTACACCAGTCGGTAGCTTTAGCGGAAGCTACAGTTTACGTGAGTGCACAGGTATCTATTGTATCTCATTGGTGCGCTTCAGAAGTGGACTGGACTCCGAGCGCGAATTTGGAGGCTCCTCGGAGCGAACTCGCTCGGAGCAAACTCGGAGCACGTCTGAAGCGCACCATTGTCGTTCGACTAGGGGAGTTTTCTTTCGTTACCTGGTCATGGTGACTCGTCGGAGGAGTGGTCGCAGGGAGGGCGGTTTCTTTTTGACGAAGCTCATCTGGTAGCTGATTTTCCGTTCAGAGGGCGGCGGAGGTGCTGCCGCGCATTTCCTTCTCGGTGGAATTGGAGGAGCCGCCATCTTTGCTCCTTCTTCCTCCTCTTCTATGCACTATATAGCTGAAGGGCGAAGCTTCCTTCACTGCAATACAGAGTACAGTACAGATAAGACTCAAGAGGGACTAAAACCAACAACAGAAAGCAACGGCATACGAGCTTCCATTGTTAAAAATATTATGCTATGGCATAACTGTTACAATAGCTGAACGGGTAGCTTCTGCCTGTGTATGAACATTAACAGCAATGGCGATAAATTTCGAGCCCAGGATCAGGAGAGCAGAATTTCATCTCCCACTTCTGCTATTTCTCTTCTGTATCCTTCTGCCGCCCCGTTCTCGCGGCCTGAATGAGTGGTTGGTCGCACACCATTCTGTGGCACTTACATGTGAAAGCAGAACAACTGCTGACAACTGGGGCGCTGAATGAAAATGAGCCGTGCAGCCCCTTCTTGGGCTCGTTCCTTTCGTTTTGCTTCTGGCACAAGCTTCCGGCGGTTTCCAACACCGCGGCTCCAGTTCAAGAACTGAAACAGTAGAGAAACATGGAATTTCAAAGTACAAAATATACATGGCCTATAACCTCGCCTCGCCACTATCTCTGAAGATAATAGCAGGAACAGTAGTAACACACTTAGAAAGAAAGGCACCTTAACCTACTACTGCCCGACTGTACATAATGTACGTACAACACAACGGCCACCTATGTACGTACACGTACACACGCACCTTCACCTTGCATGTATCGTTTCTCAAGCTTGAAATTTATGCGCAACATAACTCGGACTAATGCAAAATGCTTCCTGTCCTACTCCCTACCCTTCCTCCATACTAGGCAGAAAGACGTTATGTGCTGAACATAACATGGCCTGGAGATCCCGAGATGAACTATAATACCTATAATCTTCGCTTTGAGCGCATACCGAATTCATGCTTTCAGCTTTCAGTATTGAAGGCGGAACACAAGTAGCCTGAATGTACTCAATGAATTGAACCGTACCATTCTATTCTACGCCAATCAAGCGAAAAAGTCAAGAAGCATGCTATATCGAAGGAGCAGCTCATTAACTGGAAAGGAAAACAAGATGAAGAGTGCCTGCCAGCGAACCAAGTCAAGCTATGTAAGCAGAGCAAACCCGCTGTCGGCTGTCCTCTACAGCCTCTTGCAACATTGATGAGGAGGGCACGACACGCACAGCTGAGGTAATGAATGAAGAAACGACACGGACACGGTTCTCATCCTTCGCGCCACTGCTTGCTGCACAGCACACTGAGACCTGCTCCGAGTTGGTTCCGAGCGGTTCGCTCCGAGTTTGGAATGGCTGCCTTCGTTTTGAACCAAAACGAACGTCAATTGACTCGCACGTCTTCAAATTACAAACTCGGAAGTTCACATGCACGTTTGGAAAAACGGAGAGTTCGGTGCAACTCGGAGATTTGATTTTGTATGTTGAAGCCTGCCCTGCGTCCTCAACGTCCATACATACGTGTACATGTAGTACCATACTGATCAAGGTAAAAAATTCTTTCGAACACGCTAAGTAAACTAAAGCACCTCAGCTGTCAACAGTTTTGACTGACACCACACCCGGTTGATAATGATAACACACAGCAGGTATGCCTAATATGCCTATGAATGAGCATACTAGCAGTACAGGTAGACCATATGTACATGATGATGGCAAGCAGCGGAACAAGCATATGCCTTCAACGGCAGCAGAACGCAAGAAAAAAAACGGTAGCTGCCACTGTATGCTAGTGACTGTCTTGCTTACAGCTAAAGTTTCCATCTCGCAGCACGTACGTACATTACATACTATGTAGATAGAACAAACTGTGCCTAGCTTATGTTATCAGTTGAAGGCCACTCGTGAAATCTGAGGAGTGACATGAAAGAAAGAACGTATAAAACCCGTACTCTCGTATGCTTTCTGCTCCTTCCTTTCGTATCTGCTCTACGCCTCCAACTTATTCATTTACTTAGCTTTGCATGCCTACAGTTCCTTATTGATCCAAATATTATCATCGCGAACTGGCAAGCCGGGGCTCAGTTTTCTGGAGGCTTTTATCAGATTGAAACGACACATCCATTTTCAAGGGGAAGAGCGGACATGTTTGAAACAGCCCTTTAGCAGGCCAGGCAGAGGCAGAGAGGCGATACGACATACACAGCCGGCCTCACTACGTCATGGCACGCGTGGTGTGGTCTGGTACCTGGTACTGTACTGCTGTACCGTGTACCGTTGAATCCAGGAGAAATAGCAGAGGAGACATTCCACTCGATGGGCTATTGGTATTACGCGGAGCGACAGTGTGGACAGCGGATTTGGGACTGTGGCGGTTCTCTTTGTAAACGATCGTAGCACATGCACTGATCGCAGTTTCGGATATTTATGCTAAATTTATAAACCGCGGGTTAGCTTATAACTGCCGCTGGTTCACGTACCCCTAGAGCGAGCAGCGCGCGCTCCGCTTCGCTTCGCGCGCACTTCCTCCCGAAGCAAGCGCGCGAGCGTAGTGGAGCGCGCGGTCTAGGGGTACGTGAGAGGTCTGTAACTGAACGCAGGAGGACCACAGCGAGACGCCGATGCAGCTAAAGGGGGCCATAGTTTTCTCTATATGTAGGTTGGACAAATTTGTAAACTTTGGCAACTTTGGCGCCGGGTACGAAAATTACTTTCAGAAAAATGGAATATGGAATTTTGCCATTTTTGTTTCCAGATTTTAGGAAATAACTTCAAGTCAAAAAAAGAACAAATTCAAAAATTTTCCCCGTCCCGTCCGTCTTCTCCTGCTGTTCATTTCATCATCAAATATTTGCGAACTGTTCAACTCCTGTCGTGTTCAAATGTATTTTCTGTGGAGAGGAAGCTGATTTGGTGCTACTAGCTCTCACAATGCCGAAAAAATGCTGCGTATTTCAATGCAAGAGTGGATATGCCAGTCAAACTGAGGAGGAGAGAAAAGGCGTGTCGTATCACAAGTTTCCTGCCCCTGGCCCGCTCCGACAAGCTTGGCAGCGAAAAGTCTACCGCAAGAACTATGAAATAACTCCCTACTCCGTGGTTTGCTCAAGGCATTTCACTTACAATGACTTTGAAGTGGAGAGGCAGGACGGTACAGCAGGTAGAGCACAGAAAAGGGGGGAGCTGCAACGGCGAAAGTTGAAGAAGGATGCCATACCGACTGTGGACGTTTCTGGTCCTGAAGATCCCTCGCCTCGCACATCGTCTGTCTCAACACTTGGACTCTCTGGAATTGTTCAGCAGAACACAGAAGCAGAGGAGTCCGCTTTCTGGGAGAGTGATGCTGTTGACAGCTTAGTGGATATTGAGAGCAAACTGAATGAACCGGGAGTTCCCTCTGGTTTTTTGTCTGTGAAGCAGGAGGACTGTTTGCTGCTCTTAATGATTTCATCAGATGGAAGTGGAGTGGATTTTATGGAAATTTGTATTCGAATCCAGGGAAATCTTTCCTACTCCATGACAGTCCTGGGCAAAGTAGTGGAGAAGGCGGAGCTGAAGCAGCTGGCGCCAGAAACTTTTTCGTCATTCAGTCAAGTGACAAACGTCATGGCTGCTGTAAAGGCGAAAAGAAATGCGCGCGGTTGGTGTGACTTTGCAATCGCATGCATTGACCAGTCAATGCAGTCATTGGTGGGAGCAGAAACGGCTGCTGGTGCTGCTTCAGAAAAGGACCAAGAAATGAAGACGAATGAAGAGGATGATGAAAATGAGGGGGAGGAAGAGAAAGAGGCATCTGACGTGAGTCGTCCTAGGACTGAAGAGAGAGAAGAAGCGCTTGGACGCAAGGTATTCTTTTGCTAACCTGAGCATGTACATAATAAATAATACCAAGAATAATATAATCTAAAAAAGAATGGAACACTACACGATAAGAAAACGATTGATTCCTGATGCATTTTGACTTGATTACAATAGTCAATGGTACAATCAATAGTCGATCGATGATTAACTCCTCCTGTCCTCGGCGAATTCGACGACCCTTTGATGGCCGTTTTATTGCCGTTTTCCGGCTGGAAAACGGCCGTTACGACCGTCAATGACTGTTTCCGCCGATTTTATTTTTCATCGCTCTTTTTTGCGTGTAGTGTTTCATTCATGTTAGGTTATATTACTCTTGATATAGTCACCGACACGATCAAGAGCGTGCTTGACAATTTTGGCGCTCTGTAGTAATCTGGCATTTCTATACAAGAATAGCAACCGGCTTTGAAAAAGGGTCGAAAAGCCGGTTGCTATTCTTGTATAAAAAAGCCAGATTTACTAAAATGCCACGGGAGCGCCAAAATTGTCAAGCACGCTCTTGATCGTGTCGGTGACTATAATACCGTACTATGTACAGTATGTATTACAACGTTGCATAGTTCGGTATTTACACACGTGCATAATAGTGGGTGATTGTTTAGCTGTCTTTTCTGATGGAGCAGTTGCGCATGGTCTTCGTTCCTCGTCTGCAGCGTCGATACTCTCCTGCCACTCTTATTTTCTCCTACTGCATCTCAGCGTACAGCAGAAGGGTAATGCCTCGTTCGCAATGAACGCTGAACACCGATTTTTCGCTGTGTAATGCCGGAGTCAATGTTATCGCAGATATTAGCGTCCAACGTTTATGGGAAGGCAAACAAATCTCTATTTTATTCTGATAATATTCCAAACATGTCGATGTACACATCGTACTATGTATGTACGCTGTAGGCCTACATCGTATGCCCTGCGTCGCATGTACGCCGTCATATGGCTGGTTCTCATTGCAGGCATATGAGGAAATAAGAAGGCAGGGAGTTGTGACTTTGCCAAGCAAAGAAACGCTTCGAAAGCTCGTGGTTGGCGTCGGAACCGGTGAGCCCACCCTGGACAGGGAGTACATGCAGCGGCGAGTCGCAAGAATGGAGACTAAGGAGAGAATTGTCAACCTTATATGCGACGAAGTCTACGTGTCACGTGGCTTGCAGTTCTGCTGTGCACGTGGCGAGTTTCTTGGCCAAACAGCTGAAGGAACGCCAGCCAGCACGCTACTTTGCTTCCTCGTGTCGTCCCCACTGGGAAAGGTACTGTAAACCTACGTGTATAAGCCCAGGGTGGGATAAAAGCCATTGGTCGGCGATTCGAAGGGGGTTTGCTTCTGTAAACCTTCGTGTATAACCCCGGGCGATAAAAATCGTTAGTCACCACATAGGGAGGAGGGTTATTTTCGAAAGGGGTTACGCTTACGCACGAAGCCTTTCAGTACAAAGGCACACGATAGCAGATTACAGCGAGTTAGTGCATACGCATTTTTTGGAATGCCAAACCAATTGTGGTTTTTTTCAGAGTCGTGATATGGTTGCGATGTTTCCAATGAATAGCCTCAACGTAGAGAAGCTGCAATCAGCAACGACGAGCATATTGCGAATGCTGGCGGACCTGGGCCTTTGTGTGCTGACGTTGATAACGGATAACCACTCCGTTAACAGGTGTGTAATGTGCGCGTCAACGTGGTACTGTAAAGCTTCGTCTATAACCCCAGGGGGATAAAAGCCGTTGTTCACGAAGGGGGTTCGTTTCTGTAAAGCTTCGTGTATAACCCCAGGGGGATAAAAGCCGTTGGTCGCGAAGGGGGTTTGTTTCTGTAAAGCTTCATGTATAACCCCAGGGGGATAAAAATCGCTAGTCAGTCACCAAATATTAGGGGTTATACACGAAGCTTTACATTACATATGTAGTATGTGTACATATTGAAATGGGCCTTTGCATGTCTTTGTTTAGGTCATTTTTCAAGCTGTTGGGTGGTGATGTGCTTTCCCCAATGGTTTCAAACCCTGTCACGCATCAGCCACTATTTCTGCTCTTTGATCAGACGCATCTCCTGAAGAAAATGTACAGCCTCTTGCTGTCGAAGGGAATATTCGAGTTTCCGCCTCCAACGGAAGAGCCCAACAGCTCTCCAAGCTCTGCTAAGTTCAGGTACTGTATCTATACGTTATATAGTATTCACTACTTGTGTTATTGATCCCAGGTGGTCGCGAGCCTTGGTGGCAGTGGTGGTGGGTGTGTTTGATGTTGATGTGGTGGTGTGGTGGTGGTAGTAGTTGTTGGTGAAAGAACCTTTTTTCTTAAATTTGCCTCCCTGCCTGCTACTTTACTTTGAGTTTGCCCTAAACCCCTTGTGCTGTGGTGATGGTACCCTATTGCTATTTCTTTCGCTTTACAGCGATATCTGTAGTCTGGTGCAGAAGGAGGAGAATAAGCCATTGAAGATGGCTCGGAAACTGAACAAGCACGTTATCTCTACCAACAATTTGGAACGCATGTCCGCGAAATGGGCCTTGGCACTCTATGATGAATCCACTCTTGCCGCCCTGCAATAGTAACATGCACAACCTCCTCTGCTACTTTACTTGCCCCATTATGCTTTAGCATCCTATTGCATGCCCTATGTTGCATATCGTAGCATGCGTGCACTTTAGTCTGTTCACTAAGAGTTTGCTATGGAAATCAAGTCGCGTTGCGTGAAATAGAACCGCAATTGCGGATTTCTGTCTCTGCTTTGTGTACTATTATTATGCATAAGTACATTCATGCAAACGACTCGAGACGACGTGAGTTCCATAGTAAACTCTCTGGCCATACTAAAGGTACCTACTTAGTTTTTACGTACATACGTACGTAAAACACATACACTACTGCAACATTGCGTCGTATGCATTCTTTTTTATTTCAGTCACTGTGAACATGGCGAAGACTGGCAGGGAACAGCAGATTGGGTGGAGCGTGTCCTTCAGTGGTGGCAAATCGTCACCGTTCGCTGTCCTACTACCGGAAAGTTCAAGAAGAACAAGTGGCGCAAACCAATTCGTCGGTGGAATGAGGGAAACGATGAGAGGCTGGAAAGTTTGCATCGTTTCGTCTCGTTCCTGGATCACTGGATGGGAAATAAACTCAGCAGCAAAACGGCTCTCAGCAACGACACCTACGTTGCCTTGCGCCACACCACGCTCACCTACATCGAGCTATCACAGTAAGAAAAGAAACAGTAGTGGGCTACACACGTGGTGAGTAAACTCACGGTGAATTCGACGGTGAGTTTGAACTTTGAGTTTTATTTTTTGTGTAGAGCATTCTCACTTGCTCCCAAGCGCGAAATTTTTCTCACGTGTTCACACGACGGTGAGTTTCAAACTCACGGTGAATTCACTGGCCTCCCTATGCTTCATCGCATACGTACGGGGAATTCCCCGTGAGTTTACTCGCTCCGTGTGTAGCGCACTAGTGAGGAGAGAAGAGAGGCCACACTCTGTCCTGGGCCTGGCGAACAGGCCTTTTGTAACCACAGGATACACCACCAGTGACTGCAGCTGAATCTCTTTTCTCCTCTAGTGCTAATGGAGGATAAAGTGCGGTAGCTTATGTACTACCAAAAATATACCGTATTTACTGGTGCATAGCCCCATGGAGGTAGTATGCAAAAATTGAGAGGTCCCATATGGGGGTATGCATAGGGGGGGGGGGGTTATGCATTGGGGGGGGGGGGTTATGTATGGGGCATTTTTTATGTTTTTGAGAGGTGCGCAGAGGCAAATTTTTTAGGTCAAAAGCACGTGTTTTAGGGCATAATTGAGGTCAAAACACGGTTATTCTAGTACAATACACCCCCAAGCAGGCTTATAGGCATCTTAGCTTGGTGTGGGAGTGGCCATGGGTATTGGGTACTATATGACCAGGTTACATAGGTAGGTTCAGGTACTGTACTGTACATATGGGGGTATGCATAGGGGGGGGGGGGGGTTATGCATTGGGCATTTTTTATGTTTTGCCAATATGGAGGTATGCATTGGGGGGGGGGGGGGGGGGGGGTTATGCATGGGGGGGGTTATCTACCGGTAAATATGGTATAATCCCTGTATAGAGAAGAATGCCCTACGTATTGAAAAGAAATGAAGCAATCCCTGAGTAGTTTTGGCCCCAATTTATTCGATATCCAATTTATTCAATATTGAATTTATTCGATATGGAATCCCCAATAAAAAGGTTTCGTAAAATCGAATAAATTCGATATTGAATAAATTGGTTTCATAATATCGAATAAATTTGATATCGAATAAATTGGATATCGAATAAATTGGTTTCGTAATATCGAATAAATTGGATATCGAATAAATTGGTTTCGAATATATTGGGGCCACAACTAGTCAGGGATTGCTTCGTTTCTTTTCACTACGTAGGCCATTCTTCTCTGTACAGGGATTATATATTTTTGATATTACCATTTGAATTTTTGTATGTATTTCCATGTACGTTTTGCTAACTGGCCTTTCTTCATCTTCTGTGCATTGGGTGAGCAAGAGCGGTACGCACACCAAGAGGGGATTGCTTGGCTTGAACTGAACTAGTACTATTCGATCTCACAGCTCAAACTGTATGTGCACTGTGCATTGCAGATACTGTCTGACGCAACTTCGCGAATTTGATGGCAAGTCGGCATTCGAGTACGTCCTTCTTGGAAAGTTTACCAGTGATATTATCGAAAAGATGTTCGGCCGTCTTCGCCAGCTGTCTGGTGGCAATTACTACCTGACTGTCAGGCAGTTCGTCGAGAATGTGAAGAAAGTACGAGCTCTGGCCCTCCTGAAGTTCTCCAAGTGCTCTGTGGATGAAATGAAGGAATTGGCGCAAGCAACTGTACTAACAGCGGAACATCGAAAGCAAGCTGTGGCGGATTTGGTGGTGGCATTGCGAGAAGTGATGCCTGAGTCGGACAACTTCCTGGAGCCAGAAGACGCCTGTACTATCTACTACGTCTGCGGTGCCCTTATCCGTAGTCTACTGGCCCAGTTTGGTGGCTGTGACTGTTGCAAGAAAATTCTGCTCCAGGGAGATGAAGAAGAGTCGCCTGTCATCGAATTTCCAGTCTTGTCTGAATGCGACGTTGGCGAGCTCCCTGTATCTACTCTGCAGAAAGTCGACGAATTTCTGTCCAAGGTGAATCGTGGTAGTTTGTTGAAGCCAAGCACTGTGGCTTATGGTATTGGACTGACGTGTTGGAAGGCTTTTGCTGCTGTTATGACTGAGCAGCTGAATTTGCCATTCATGAAGATGGGGCAGCAGAAGCCTGTCTTTGAAGCGGCTGTGTATCAGTTACTGCAAGAAGATTCTGAGTTGGAAGATATTGCGGTGTCATCGCTCTTCTGTGATAATGGCCACTCTTTTGGACGACTCTTGGTCTCCAAGTTGTTCAACTGCATGGCAAAGAATCGAGCGATTCTGATTTCTTCAATCGCCCAAAACCGCCAGCGAACAGAAAAGTTCAAGGCTAAGCTTAGAAAACTAACAGGGTTATCTCAACATCAATCTTTCTAGTGCTATGTATTGTATAGGTGTAGTGCCCAAATGGTGATATTTAGTACTAAACTGGTGTTCCAATGTGATGAGAACAGTAGGGTTTCTTGCTTTCGGTTCGCTCATGTGTCATTTGTGCTGTAATAATGCGTTGTATGCGTTTGTGTGTGGAAAACGACTATTACTTGAAGGCGTCCTATGGCCCCCTTTGGCTGTATGCGCAGATTCTGTTGGTCCTCCTTTGCCCTAATATATAATCTCTATAGCACGTTTAAGTACGTACGCACGTACCACGTACGTATAACGAGGTGATGTGATGGTCGTCGAGCAAGTCTTCAACTCAAGATCGCGGGAACTGAACCGGTGAGAAGCATAAACATTTCCTTGGTTTGGAGTTTGGACAGGTTGGCTGGTCTGGTCATTCCTTCACGCTCGGAAGAAAGTCGTCTCTTCCTCCTGTTGTTGAATGAACTCTCTTCTCTGCTTTGTCAGGCGTCAGGCTTACTTCTTCTTGAACAATTTGCCACTACTGTTGACTCATCGGAGAAGGGCAGCAGTCATTTCTGGCAGTGAATGAAGTGCAGCTGTTGCTGTATGTGAATAATTGCTCATGGCAAGTATAAAAGGTGAGACTAGGACAGTTTTGCTGTCTGCCTGCACAGTATTCGCCTTGCTCCATAAGAGCGGTTGTTGTTTTGACCTCCCCGCCGAATTGAGCTGTAGTTATCAAACAAAGCAATTATTTTTTATACAAAGTACGCCGAGCTGCAGTTATTACACACACGCAAACTAATTGCTACGGCGTGCTTTGCGTGTGTGTGATAACTACAGCTCAATTCGGCGGGGAGGTCGAAACGACAACCGCTCTTATGGAGCAAGGCGAATAGGACTCGTAATGTCCCTACTCCCTGTTCCCTTGAGTTTTACCTACTATGCCGGAGCTGCGAACGTTTGTTTTGTGTGTATTTTCAGCTCTGATTGGGTTGGCGTTCGCTGGTTGCATTGGTCTCTTGTTCTTAGTCCTAGGCTGCGCCCTACCCGTCTTCAAGTAAGAAACCAAATCTATCTTCATCCCATCCCACCTAAGAGATGTTCAGTTGGAGCTGAAGTCCGCTTGATACCGTATCTCGCTTGTCGTTCAGGTCTCAAAGCAGACTTCAGATCCAAGTGAACATCTTTTGGGGTTGGGACGAATGTGGATAGGGTACTTTGGGGTAAGTTGGGCTACCAACTGGAGAGTACACAGCTGAAGTCTCAGAAGTCCTTGTTGCGAGAAATGCAGCGACACTTCCATGCACTTTTGTTTTCTTTGCGCGAAAAAGACTTCCGCGACTTCGGATAAATCCGCACTCTTTCACTTGGTCAACTAATCGTACTCATACAATAGGCCTACAGCTAATGATACGAAATGCTCTCTCGTATGCTGCCTACTCTACAGTGAGCGCAAGAAAGTGCGCTCAGAATGTGCACAGTGGGTGAATTCGCGAATTCCTTTGCGGATACGTAGGTTGAAGTCGAAGTTACCCCGTAATACCCAAGTACCTACCTACTACATAGTTCACGCTTACGGTTTTTATCTGCAGATGGAGTGTGTGTACGTGCGCTTATGTTTTTAGTACGTGGTGGCCGTTATTCGTGATTGTATTCTACATTCTGTCGCCGATCCCCATCACAATAGCGAGGCGATATCAGGATGAGATGTCCAGCAGTTCCGCCTGTATGGAGTTGGCTCTCTTTGGCACTACGGGCGTCGTCGTCTCAGCCTTCGCCCTGCCTATCGTACTCGCATCAGTCGGAACGGTATGCATGAAGGAGACGTTGAAAAGTCCGCCCAGCTATAGTCTGGCCAATAGCAGTTGGCACCTGAACTCAAGGCGAGTTGCGTAGTTTACAACGCCGTACCGCTACTTTCTTCTTCAGCTGCGCACAGCACACCGCACCGACGACCTGAGCGAGCACCGACAAAAAAGAAAGAAGAAACAAAACAAAGCACAGCACAAGCAATGCGGAGCAAAAGGAAGCGCGGAGCAATGATTTTCAGAGCGAGAGAGAGAAATTATCAAAGAATTATCGGAGAGAAAGGCTACTTCTACAGATAATTTTTTGGTAGGCTGCCAGAAAAAGGAGGAAGAATATGCCATGTACTCCTAACGTTTACATACTGAACCTGTAAAGGAGTTCGTGGCACAGAAAAGAAGTCAGCCAAGCATAGACATCTGTCGCAAAGTCACATAGACACCTGTGACATTGTCGCAAAACGGAATCTGTAAACTACGCAACTCGCCTTGAGTCCAGGTGCCAACTGCTATTGGCCAGACTATAGTAATGTTCTGCTCTTTAGGCCTTTTCCCGTGCACCCGTAGAATAGGCGTCCTACCTACTAGCTGTGGACTTCTGCGCTTTCAGTACTAGGGCAGCACGGGAAAAGGCCAAAAAGAACTTTTGCTGGACGGACTATTCCCTACTTGCGCTGACGTGTATGGGTGGTCGCGAGCTGACCCGGACCCCTTTGCATTCAGTGCGTTTTTGGTCACTGGCCCGCCACAGACGTGAACTTCGAATGCGCTCCGAATTCGGAGCCCTGACTATGCTTCAACATGTAAATTCACCGAGTTCGCGCCGAACTCGCTCCGTTTTTCGGAACGTGCGTGTGAACAACCGAGTTTGGAATTCGACGTCGTGTGAGTCATAGACGTTCGTTTCGGATCAAAACAAAGTCAATCCAAACTCGGAGCGAACTCGGAGCACGTCTGTGGCGGGCCACTGAAAGACATGAGTCAGCGCGCAACCACAGACCGTAATTCTTAGCTGGGTAATTGGGTCGGGAAAAATTGCGCCACGTACTTAGATGGGTCTCTCTCTCATCAACCCGAGAAATTGATGCTTCGGCAAATGCAGCTACATCAGAGCTAGGGCGAGCATTTTTCATAGCTGCACGATACATGCAGATGAGATGATGGCCCATTTTTCGCTGGCCCACAGTTTCAAACTAATCAAAACTCTTCACTTCAGTTCACAGCCTGCACTTAGCCATCTCGTTTTGTTCCTTTCAGTGCAAAATAACAGGGCCTGCTAATGCATGATCGCTTGCTTCGTCTTGTTTTCGTTGCCCTGCTTGCTAGTCTTTACACCAAAACGCTATCACATAGGTAGTTACCACGAATACGGTATCACATCCATAGATTTCTTGGTTAACCCATCGATCGCCATACTTCCCCATCAAAGTTTTAGCCTGCTCAGCTCATTGGAATTGGCGATGATACATACCACGCGACACATGTGATGGCCTGTTTCGCAATGGGTTACACAAGATTGTCGGGTTCTGCATCTATGTTTGTGAGTTGTGCTGTGATTGCTCTTGTTGAATAGGTGTGGTTGAAATAAGGGCAGGCGTAGGAAAGTGGCAAAATAGATTACCAGTAGGGTAGCGAGGGTCAAAACCGCCCATGGGGCAAATCCTCCCACCTATGGCGCTTTTACCCACATTCAAAGCATGGCTCTCGAAAATGTATCACAGTGAACTTCTGCCTCTGTTTCTTCGTTCCTTGCCATACAACTTGACAACCTAGGCCTAAAAGCGCCATAGGTGGGCGCATTTCCCCCATGGGCGGTTTTGCCCACGCTACCATACTGGAACGATTGATGAGCAGGTGGTGGTGCGTTAAGGTAAAGCTGGAGGCGGCAACGTCGAGAAAAGAAAAAGAAAGGTTTTGCAATAACGCACCACCTGCTCATCA
Source organism: Epsilonema sp. ZAB3_2 (assembly GCA_030247985.1). Taxonomy (NCBI): domain Eukaryota; kingdom Metazoa; phylum Nematoda; class Chromadorea; order Desmodorida; family Epsilonematidae; genus Epsilonema; species Epsilonema sp. ZAB3_2. The sequence continues at coordinate 51,105 of JASAMW010000732.1, forward strand.
ATCGCTCAAGTTATGACACTTTCCTACGCCGGCACGTATTTATGTCAACCACACCTATTCAGTTCAGTTCAGTTTATTGTGACGGTTTTCTTTCAGATTCATTGGGGTGCTTGTGCCTTGATAGAAGCCGGTAGTCTCATCAGTTTCCTCACCATCTTCGCCTATTTCTACATTCACAGAGAAGACGACGATGGTTGGGGAGGCGGCATGTTCTAGCACATACATACCCACCTCTTACTGTTACCTGCTGTAGTGGAAGTGAGTTGGGGAGAGTGGGGTAATTTGGGCCAGAGAAAAATTGAGCTATAGGGTACTGTGGGCTAAACCCGGCCATGGGATGGGTACATACCCGACCACCTAAGCTCCTTTGAACTTGCTGTATCGGCAACTGATGAAGCAAATATGTAGCTCATTTGGAAGAGGAGAGTTCAAGGAATCGATTGGTTATGATATTTGGTCTCACGATCAATTTGATGCTGAGATATGCAGCCCTGAAACTTAGGCGGGCGGCTTTTTCCGTGGCCAGGTAAACTACTCCATTTCATAAGTACCCTATTTTGGGCCATCCCATCATTTAGCTACGTAAATTATGGACGAGTTTTACTCTGTTTCCACCAGTGGGCATCTGCACTTTGCTGAAGCATGGGATCGGAATAGTACTCTACTTTTTCTGGCCAAAATTTCTCCTCTGCCCAACATTCTTCTATGGATGTCGATGTGTGGCCTTATTGTGTTGACCTGCTGCTCTGCCGATTTGGATCTTATGGGTAATTCATATTGGAAGGAAATGCGCTCGGCGTACGCCCGGCGTGTGTCCACAGTTGGCCATGCTTTAGCTGTGTCAAGCCAGGGACACGCCGAGCGTACGCCCAGTGCATGCCTCCAATGTGAATGGGCCATTATGCGTGTAGTGCCTGCGTTACTTTTGTATGTGTGTCGTGCGCACGTATGACGTTGTGTGATGTTGGCTTTGCCGTTGTGGCATGTTATTCTTTTGTGTACTTTACCTGTCACTTGATTGTGAAGGCCTACATTTCTCTGATGACGGTGTAAATTGCGTGTATACTGTATGAGCAGAAAACACAAATAAGCGTGCAATTTGGATTGTCGTTGCATTGAGCACGTATTACGACTTTAGTACGAAAGTACACACATGAGCATTAGCTGTTGCTCCCTTTTGTCTTGTGCAGATTCATGCAGCAGCATGCGTTCTGGTCTGCTTGGGAAACGTCGTATCATTCGCAACCATATTAGCCTATTTCCAAGTGTTCAACGAAGAAGATGAAGGTTGGAGTGGTCTGCTCTGATGCCATGCGTCTTCCTTCTTCGGCATCCAACATTTTGTCGTGTAATGCATTGCTTTCATACTTACTTTACTACCAAGAGTGATGAATGAGCTCGTGTACACGTGTATGTTTTTTCAGTCAAGTACGACAGTAGTTTATGTACGTATAAAAGAACTAACTGAACTGAAGATAAACCAACAACGAAACAGCATTTGGTAAGTACAAAAGGCACCTGCTCATCCCCACGCTGCGCAGTGCAGAAAGTACGTTACGTACTGTACTTGGAGTTGGGGGTAATTCGGGCCACCCTTGCTCATCTTTTACAGTACAGTAGGGGCAAATCACCGAGAAAACTGCAACAAACAATAATGCTCCCCACACTCTCACAATGTGCAATGCACCATACCTACAGTATTTTGGAGTCTTGATCGTGTCAGTTGTGTTTTCCGTCCCTCTTCGACCCGCGAGCTTTGCGAGCAGGGCGGAACTCGCCTAGCAGCTTTTCTTCATCAATCTCCGATTGCTGCTTCTTTCTATCTCCTTCACCAGCTTCCATCTTCTCCCTTTGCTCCTCATGGCCTCCCCCTGCAGCAGTCGCCTTCTCATCCCCCTCTGTGCTGCCTCCTGGCCGTGGCTGCATGCTGTGTTTGGGTGGGCGCCCGCCAGCCCTGGCCCCGGAAGGGTCGGACAGCCTTTTGGCAGAAATCGGAGCGGCTACCGGTTTCTCCGCTACCTGCTGTTGTTGTTCCTGCAGCTTCTTCTGCTGAGGTGTTTGAAGTTACTGGGCGCTGGCGCTGGGGTTAACCACTGGGCGGTGAACAGTACAGTATAGTATCTATTTTGCGCAAGCGCATGGATGGACATTGGCTGAGGCTTAGGTATTGGATGCAGAGAAGTAGGCCTAAGCCTAAGTCCATCCATGTGCCTGTCCAACATAGATATTTAACCGCTCAGCGCCCAGTGGTTAACCCCCTTCGTAATCCCAGGCGTCCGCCTGTGCGTAGCCACCAGGCAAACCCCGTCCATAGACGGGGCAAACCCCGTCCGTAGACGGGTTTTGTTTTTCCACCGTCTATGGACGGGGTTTGCCGGGTGGCTACGGACAGGCGGACGCCTGGGATTACGAAGGGGGTCAACCCCTCAGCGCCCAGTAACTTCAAACACCTCTTCTGCTGTCCCTGTGGTGGTTCCTGCTGTCGAGCAGCGCGAGGAGGAGGAAGCGGCGGTTTCTTCTCATCCACCATTCCTCCAGTTCCAGTTGCTCCTTCTTCCAGCTTCCCTTCACCAGTGGCGGAAGCTGGAGCAGGAGCATCTGGGGCGACCATCATGCAGCTCGTGTTCTTGGCCTGAGGCTGACGCAGACACGGGTTCACCAGCAGCTCTGCCACCCGATTGTGAAGCTGCGTGAGACTGGGCGGAATCTCCATGATCACTGAGCGATCACCGCTGTTGTTCACTCCCTCGCTCAACTGCAGCAACAGCTCGTAAGTCTCCTGCAATGTGGTGGGCTCATCAATGGACGATATGCGGTAACGCGATTGGGTTGGTCGACAGGGACCCCGCGATACAGTATTTAGGTGACACTTTGGATGGGTGTCTGCGCGGTCGTCGACCCTGTTCAATCATCTGGGAGCGGATAAGGAGCGAGTGAAAAGAAGAAATGACAACAAATGACGTCGACGACCCCGCAGACACCGATCCACACGTTCACTAAATACCATGGGGTCGCTATCGACCAACCCAATCGCATTACTGCATATCGTGAATAAGTGGAGACGTAGCATGCGCACATACGTACACACGCACACATGTAACAGTTGATCGTGTTCAAGGTAGCACGTGTACGTACAGTACAACCTACAACATGAATACCGATATTTGACTTTGCTTTACTTTGCTTTTGAAGAAGCCAAAATCGCCCTATGTTGTAGGATAGGGCCATTTTTCTCTATTTTTGACTTTTGCTGCCAAGTTGCATCTCATTTTTGTCTGCTTGACAGCTATTTTTGTCTGCTTTAATCTGCTTTTCAAGGTTTGCTTTTCTTGCTTTTATTCATTGTTCGCCCAGGGCACTGAAACCTGAGCCGAGACCCATCTGGCGGGGTGAAGCGCTTCTCTCGCTCCCCACCTTCCACTCACTTTCCTGTCCCATGCGTACAACACGAGTTCTTCCGTTTTATCTGTGTTCATTCCCAAGCTGTGTCCTTGCTTGTCCTCACTTTCTGCATAAAGGTTGGTGTACCTTAGTACCTATTTTACCTACCTACACGTACTGTACCTACTATGTATGAACATAAAAGTGTAGTTTGTGTGGTAGGCTATTACTTCACGAATGTGTACATACAGGAGGTATGTAATATAGTAGTACCTCCTCAGAGGAACAGGAGACGCATACACACACCTGTCCAGACGAGCAGCTTATGTACAGCACACAGTGTTGCTACTACAGGGCGTGTGGCTAGCCAGAGGGAGGGCCAAGAGCAAACAAAGATGCGCCACACCTCACTTGCCTGTGCTTTTGGGAGGGGAGAGAGGAAGCGAGAAGCTAGGGCAATTATGCAACCTGTCAATCAAGCAGCAGATTTTTTTGGGTGGCTGTTTTTCTCTGCTTTTGACCTGCTTTTGAAGAAGCAAACCGTTTTCGTCTGCTTGACTTTGCTTTAGCTTGCTTTTCAAAAAGGCTACTTGAAAAGCAAAGTCAAATATCGGTATTTTGCTGTTGGGTCTGGCTGTAGCACCATCCAATGTGTAGGTTAGGTACCACCTACCTACGTATACAGTAACGTGAACGTATTGTACCTGCACACTGTTGGTCTCTTTCGGATAGTCGTGAAGGTAAACGATGTCAAGGAACACATTTGGTCTCATCAGAAGATTGCGTCCCATCTACAACAAGTATGCAGAATAAGAAGTGCAGACCATCCAGCAAACAGCAAAAGATGTTGCTGTGCAATGCAGAGATCTGTAGAAAGAAAAACCTTGCTACTGTTCCGTACCTCTGTCAAGAATAGCTCGGGTATGCGATGAGAGCGAGCGATGAAAAGAATCAAGCGCAAAGCATCAAGCCCATCGCCGCAAGCTTCTGCACGATCCGTCGCTATGTTTTCTGCAACAAAACAATTTGTTCATCGAAAACATACGGCACGTGCACACATTCAGTATGTCCAAACTCAATATTGTAACGTACTGCGTACGTATAAGGCAATAGCGTCCGAAGCCAGTAGTGTACGTAACTACTAAGTTTTAGGAATGAAAGGTGAATTTAGCCATCTGTCCCGGACCGGTACCTGGTAGTGTGCCTAAGTCCATAGCTGTGTCCGAGGGTAGCGGGTTCGAATCCCGTTCGGTCCCATTTCTCTCTCTCTCTCCCCCCTTTTCGGGGCCCGGCTATCGAACGTCACGTCACAATACTGAACGGAACGCAACACGTCACAAATTACACAAAATTCAATCGATCATTACGGGTTATGAAGCCGCCATTCATCTGCATACGTACCTGCTACAGTGTGTAGGACTGCTCCTAAATCCAAGCGATTCGGGGATGCCTGCCGCTCCTGTTCTAACTCAGACCCTTCTTCCTCCATGTCCATGGGCATGGACTGTGGAGGCGTATCTGGCACTACGTCCACCTCTTCCTCCCCTCCTCCAGCTGACCCAGTTGTCTTCACGGACTGTGCAGTCTTCTGCTCTTTTGGCTGAGCGTCCTCTTTTTCCAGTGGCACAATTTCCAGGGAATGCACAAACTCCGTACAGCTAACCGCTTGAGCAATCTAAAACAATCTGTAGGTATTGTACTGTAAGTATGTACTATGTACATGCTTAGAACATCAGCTGGAGCCTTTGACGTTTCATGCCAAGCTGTTGTGTACTGAACAGTCATTACAAGCTTTCAGCCTAAGCCTAAGCCTAAGCCTAAGCCTAAGCCTAAGCCTAAGCCTAAGCCTAAGCCTAAGCCTAAGCCTAAGCCTAAGCCTAAGCCTAAGCCTAAGCCTAAGCCTAAGCCTAAGCCTAAGCCTAAGCCTAAGCCTAAGCCTAAGCCTAAGGAGCAACAGTTGGCTTTTGGCTGAAGTGACGGTTCCTATAGCATTGCTATTGAATTTATGCGCATGCGATGAACTGGAACTTTACCAACCACAGAAGGTACTCCGTCGATCTGATAGATGAGACTGAATCGAGTCGGCCTCTCCTTCACGTCTGACCACTCCTTGTTCTGCACAAACATGCGAATCACTTTCTTCAAGCGATCAAACGAACTCACGCGAACTCTGCAAAAACAAAGCGTAGACAACACTGGCAAAACGGACTCGGATTCGGATACAGTGCACCCAGTTGCTTCTGGTCAACAGCTACTGGTGGGCTTCAGTAGTTAGCGAAAAGACTTAAAGGGGTTCGCCGTGGCGAAATCCAGCAGGTAAGACTGCTATGCTGGGGTGATAGAGCAAGTTCTAAGCTTTCATTTGATGTATATATTGTATGTTTGAAAATCGCTGGTTGCGCTGTTACAAGCTGTTGAAGTTTCTATTTAAAGTACAGGTCCAGTTCAGGGGGCCAATTTTCGAGGTTTTTGGCTTGTATCTCTGGCGGGACGGCTGGTAGCCATGAGATCTGCATATGAACAGGCGTGGTTTGCGCCGACCTATAACAGCGCAACCAGCGATTTTCGAACATACAATATATACATCCAATGAAAGCTTAGAACTTGCTCTATCACCCCAGCATAGCAGTCTTACCTGCTGGATTTCGCCACGGCGAACCCCTTTAAAATTCTAAACGTAGGGTACTGTGGGGTAAACCCGGACACCTAGTATATCTCAGCAACCAAACGACCGATTGAGACAAGTATTCTACCAATCGATTCCTTGAACTCTCCTCCTTCAAATGAGCTACCATGTTCATCATTTGCTGAAGCGGCAAGTTCAGAAGAGTTTAGGTGTCGGGTTTACCCCACAGTACCCTACAGCCCCTCATCAACCTTAACCCTTCGCGTGTTTTCAGGAGTATCTCGTTGATCTCCGGCGATCTGTCCAGGAAGATGGCCACGTGCTCGGTGGCTGGAATCGGCATCGTCCTGACCTCGACTGGTTCAGCAGCTGTCTCCTCCTCAACAGCTGCAGTCTTTGCTGCTGCCTTCTCTTTCAGTCCGTACTTGCTTCCTCCTGACTTGTGATCCTGTCCTCCGTTTCGCTTGCCTTCCTCCGCTTCTCTTCCTTGTTTGTCGTTGTTGGTCGATCGAGCCATTTTCTGTGCGCCGCAGATTGTGCGCAAGCCGAAAATTTATCGGACCCAAAGCGGCCAAATATGTTCGGCGAGGATTGATTTGAGGATGGCTTCCTGACAAAGACAATGAGACATACAATACGTAATTTGAATTTGTATAAAATGTGCACGGTCATTATTGCGTACAGTGCAGTCAATGACTATGCCATTGCAAGAAGTTGAGCTGAGTAATTTGCATTGCATCATTCACTATTTCACATCACTGTATATATATTTTTCTCCGCCATCGGAGCTATGTAATCTGCGATAACGTGGACGGAAAACGGATTATGTACATTGTGCACAGTATCCGTATTGTATTCCAGCAAAACCATAAACACTTCGAAATGTGTATAGGTACGTGTAGAAACTCGACGTTACACAGTACATCATCCCCATATGCACATTGATTGGCCTTCCTTCCTGCTGTTTCTCAGTTTGTTTTTGTGTTTTGGCACCATTTTCCTCCTATCTCTTATCTTCTTCACTAATCAGAATCACTTCTGCGAGTTATGCTGGCCAAGTATGACGGGAGGGCACTCCCTGATCTGCAGCTTTGGGACAAATTTCATGTTATTTCTTGGCGTCATTTCGCCCCAAAAAAGTGGGGCAAAATAATGACTTCCCCAGGTGACAAACCGTGAACCAACCTACGCATGCAGATCTCGAGAAGAACGCAATACCTGGAGTACACCCCACCCCATTACGAAAAACATGTTTGCTCATCCAACTTCCGGTTTTCGGCAGTAGAAACGTGTCAGGTGAAGGAAATGAACCAAGGGCGGGCTATAGCCCAGGCATTACCGATCTATCCGTGTCAAAAAAACAGCGTTGGAGAAACTCGTTTCTTATCGAAGAGGCTCGTTTCTTCCTTCCCCTGGAGAATATTTATGCGAAAACACACTACGCATAGAAATAAAATAATGAATGTGCTACTATGCCATGCAAGTGAGTTGGCAAAAGACCAACCGCAACAAAAGCGCGTGAGTGCGGCATCCATTACCTTCTGTTGCGCTTGATTGCGTCCGGGCTCAAGGGCACTTTACTTTCCATCCATAAGTCACATGTTTACGTACGTAAATGTATACGTGGTACATGTACGTGCTGTACTGTACTGAAACGTATCGCCTACCTACACTACTTTATCAAGCACTTTCCTATCCTGCTGGTTCGCTGTTCCAGATTCAATGCTACTTGAATTAGCATCAACAGGAAAACAAGCTATAGTCTGTCCAGAATAAGTTGGCAGTTCCACTTGTGAGTTTTGCGTTTCTCGTTTTGCGATCGCCATAACCGCGCAGCAGATGTAGTACGCACGTACATACGTATGGTTTCAGAGAAGGCCTAAAATTAGCTGAAACCCATTGTATTCCCACCTCTTTTTCTGTGTCAAGTTATAAACATGTTATCCTCTGCGTATGCTTTTCCCTTTCAACCCAATTCTTTGGTGCGTGTCCCTAATCCTTCCTCCGCGCTTCCTTCTGTTCCGCTTTGCTTGTGCTGTTCTTTCTTATTTCTTTTCTTTTTTTATCGGTGCTCCCGTGTGCTGTGCGCAGCTGAGAAGACAGTAGCGGGACGGCGTGCAAGTCCAACTGCCAACTTATTCTGGACAGACTTTAGCATTGAAAGCAACCCGCAGCCTGGATGACCGAAAAGCTTTCAATAGTAATCATTTATGTTGAATAGCTAGCTAGATCCAAGCTTCCCGGGTTTGCACGTGTCGTGCTTCGTGCAACACCATCAAACGCGGGTCATCATAGTCTGTCCTACCAGGAAAATGCCACCAAACCAACCAATCCAGCTAAACTCACGAGTATGATGTTTCATAACAGAACCGTGCAATGCGAAATTACTAACTCGTCGCAGTTATTTCCACATTTATGCATAGTGTATATGGTTATGGCGTGGTGTGATATTTGTTGCTCTGGAAAACGCGAAATAAAATAAATGTCACAGGTTGGTGCTGTGTGTCACCATTTCCATTCATCAAGATAACGTCGCCCACATTTTCCATGCGAGAACCAGTTTACTTTCGATTCCACTGATATTCCATCATTACATTACACAGCAAGAGAGTGTCAGAGTTGTGAAGAACAGAATACAGAATGTCGCATCATTGAACCAGCATACATACTGAAAGTGTACATACAAGAACGTCCCTCCGCAGTATAGAATGAAGAGAAATTATGAGTTTAGCAGTAACAGAACAAAGCAGATGTGGAATTACCAATACTATGATAACGATCGGATCGGTATAACAACTTCTTGTAGGTACTTCATATCACACAAACAGTGCCTTCGTGATTGATCATAACATGAAAATTAGTTCCAATCTCAGTTTCCAAAGCGGTTCCACAATAAAAAGAACAAAGATAGATAGTGCTGAATGATACATACTAATGAAATGGAGATGGTTCGCAATAAAAATATCTTGTCTTGCACTGACCAGCGACTGAACTAAAAACAAAAACAGTCCCTGAAGTCGCTATGGTAGTCATGGGTGGCTAATGAAAAGGGGGGTCTCGTCATAGTCTATACAGAGGGGGGGTCTCGGGGGGTCTCGTCATAGGGGGTCTCGTCATAGGGGGGTCTCGTCATAGGGGGTCTCGTCAAATGGGGGTCTCGTCATAGGGGGGAGTCGTCAAAGGGGCTCTAGTCAAACGCGCCCTGGGCCAAGACCCCCTGACGAGACCTCCCTGGGATGGGCGTCCCCAACTGGGGGACGTCCCCCGACTCGGGGACGTCGTCCCCCAACTGGGGGACGCTGGAGGCGACACTCAGCCACATTGTAGGAGGCGCCGCAAAAAACTCATAAACTTGATGTTTCAAGTTTATGTTACACCTGAGACAGGTCGGTGTTTACCCAGGCAAAAAGGTGTGTACAGAATTCTGCACGCACCTTAGAATGCTGGGTAAATACCGACCGGGAGCTCACCTCCCAGGTGTAACATAAACTTGAAACATCAAGTTTATCAGTTTTTTGCGGCGCCTCCTACAAATGTGGCTGAGTGTCGCCTCCAGCGTCCCCCAGTTGGGGGACGACGTCCCCGAGTCGGGGGATGTCCCCCCAGTTGGGGGACGAGACCCCTTATGTATAAACTGTGACGAGACCCCTTATGTATAAACTGTGACGAGACCCCCCTCTGTGTTTCAGCTATGATGAGACCCCCTATGACGAGACCCCCCTCTGTACATAAGCTATGACGAGACCCCCTATGACGAGACCCCCTCTGTATATGCTATGACGAGACCCCCTATGACGAGACCCCTATGACGAGACCCCCCTGTGTATAGGCTATGACGAGACCCCCCTTTTCATTAGCCACCCATGACTACCATAGCGACTTCAGGGATAGTACGTACGAACTAACCTTATCAACCGCAGTAGTACCGTATTGACCATTTGGCATGAGAACAGAAAATACGGCAACGCAAAAGCTGAGTGCAAAACAAAATACTCAACACTACAGTACCACAAACAAATGTGTAGCTTTCATCTTTTCTGCAGCAATGTTGCACTACGCCTTAGTCATTTTTCTCACACAATCAAACGGAGAAAATACGCCACATTTTGTACCAGCTTTTCCTCATAAAAGGGATCAAGACTAGGGTGTTGTTCACAATAAAAAATCATACATACATACGTAGTACGAGTGAGAAATCCTGATACAGCTTGTTGCCTGCTGCGACACATCAGTCCAGAAAATCACAAAAAAAGATACGCAAAAACCAAAGCATCTACAGGTAAATGAGGAATGCTCAAAGCATGGGATGGACAAAACAGATCAGCTAGCAAGCCGACGCCTAGACGAAGTAGTACGCATCCACTGATGGGCATGTGAAATATGTACAGAGCGACATTGAGCTGTCCAGGACAAAGCTTGGAGAGATATCAGTATGCGCAGTCGGTACATACATCACGACCCATCGTTGGATGCGCACTAAGTTTCCAGGGTCAAATGCACTGACTGACACCCATTTGCCATGACCTTGCTTTGAGCAGCAATCATCAGGCATCATTGGGCTTCATTATTGTCATACGCCGTATTCAATGCAAGCACAATCAAAAAGCAGCAAACACGTAGAACAAGTGCGTGCATGCTTCACCCCTTAAACCTTCCGCTGTAGTCCGTCCGACGATACCGTGCTTTTCCTTTTCCCCTCCCCAGCAGAAGAGCCTCTACTTTACGTAACACCGCAGCAACTGTTTGCCGTTCCTTGCGTCCCTGAGTGCAATGTGTTACAACAACACAGAACAGCAAGTCAAAGAAAACTCCCCGCGCGCCATTCATCAGAGCAAGCGAACCAGGATTTGAGAGTTCACTTCACTTTCCCTCACTCAACATTACATCTACACACTGCCTTGCACAAACGTCAGCGATGGAGGAAATTCGCCTTGGTCCCTGCACTAGGTTGGTAAACAACTTTTTTCTAAAATCCATACTTCACATGTACGTACATTACATAGTGCGTCCCCAGCGAGACCAGAGTTGAAAATTTTCATCATCATCGCAGCAAACATCAAAACAGGCCCATTTTCTCCCCTTTCAAAACACGACCTGGGTAGAGCAGAGAGCAATAACACCATCTGATCTACTCGCTCTTTGCTCTTGAAAAAAATTCAATCGTTGGCAAGAGCACAACACTGCAAAAATGGATGGGACAGATATAAAATACATGAATTGACACCAAAATCGGGAAAGCAGTAGCATACATCAGCGTAGTGCTACCATTACACTGGTGAGAATAAGTGCAACGGGCTAGTCGGTAGAGAAAAATCGGTTTCAAAAATAACCCTTTTTCATCACGAAAACACCACTGAGTGAATAAAAAAAATTATGAAGGCCATCCCATCGTTCTATCTAAACTGAATGTCTATTTCAAGCTAGAACGACGAGGCCGGGAAAAATAGAACGAAAACAATTTGCTTTGCCTGCTACTGTATTCATCCAGGTAACTCAACTTGATAATGCAAACTGAGTTGTATACACAACTGAAAAATATTACTAACAAACGCATGGCTAGCACCATGGAAGAAGTCAGGCCATAAACTACGTAATTTTGTCAGCGACGCAAAATATAGGAAAACAAAATAACAAACACTTTGGTAAGTCTACAAAATATCTGAAGAACTTTGTAACTTCTGCGCTCAAAAAAGAACTCACTCACATCGAATGTTCATGGAACAAAATTGGTGGGCAAAAATAGTATGTTAAAAGCGGCATTGTTTTTGTACTTTTTTCGGTCCATTTTTCGCGGACTTACCACAAAAATAGTGCAAGTAATCGACTGTATTTTTGTAGCATTTATTTTATTATTTTTACACACGCGACATGAAAAAGAACAAAAAAGGAAAAGTATTGTTCACGTATTGGCATTTTTACTTCAGCTCAACTATACAAAAACATGCTTTTCGTGATAAAAAAAACCGCAGCTACTTTACCTAAAAATATGCAAGCCCTGATATGACCGTTATTTACAAACGTATACAGTAGCATAGGCGCTTACAGTACTCAACAACACACACAACGCTGAAGGGTACTTAGTACACAACACCCACCAAGCGTATCGATTTGTGAAGCTTCATATCACCAAACATCATGCAACGCTCACATTGGACTAAAGCACCCCGTAGCAATGAACAAGTATGTTAAGAGTGCCCTTGACAATAAAAATTCCTGTCGTTTTGGGGCAGCAGAAACAAGGTTGGGCAACAATTGAAACTTGACCGTTGCATGATATATACGTATGTACGTACCACAGCATCCTGACAAGAACAGTGGAAAGAGCCTCATGCATGTAAAATAATCCTGTAGTACGTACGTACGCGCCTTCATGAAGTAATACGTACAAAAAATGGCTTCCTATCTTACAAAGTGACAGACAGAGAAAAGAGTGTAAAGCTACAGGTTTTGCCCATCAAAAAGTGTACGTACAGTCGCGGACTCTATCAGCCAGTACACGAGCATAGAACGGGTTAACTTTGTTTTATAGCACTTGACGCCTACTACCAGCTAGCAACACAAGTAAAAATTAGCGTGGACCCTTCAAAGGGTGACCAAAGCTTTAGCTTAGAAGTGATATCCTTGGCACTAAGCCCCACAGAAATTGAGTAGTAGCCTATACGTCCATTGATCAGCCAAGACAAAACGTACACGAGTTGCATCTATAGGCACAGCTGAGTAATAAAAATCCACACAGAGACGAAAAAGCTTCTTCTTTTGCTGCTTCTACCTATCATAACATAAATTAGTATAATTAGGCATACGTGATTAGGAGAAATGAATGCACATTACTACTACTGACCTAGCCTAATATTTTAGTTATATTTTTTGCTATGCTTCGCATAAAAATTATTCTTTTACGGAGACATAGTAGTTATTATCGATTGACTACGACATGACACTGTGCGTCAGTAAATTATCGAGTCAGCAAAACGCGCCTAACATTAGCATGACCTATGCGGCTTAATGTACCCAACTCAAGACTATTCTACCCCACTGACGATAATGATAATTCCGACATGACATAATAAAAAATGGCGAAACAGAAACACAGTTCATTCATACGTCTATGTACTGTAGTTGCTTAGCTTCTTCGGATGAGGAAATGTCATCTTAATGTTCCAGAGGAAAAAGAACAGGAAAAAAGCAACCCGTAAACCTAACATTTCCCAAAAAGGGCATAACACATGCCCAAAATCAGTACCATGTTAGCATTTTGTTGCAGTTTTAAAAAGATACATCAACAAAAAAACCAACAAACGCCTTCTTAATCACTCAGCCGTGGTTTTGTCTTGGAAAATGCACGAAGAACTAAAAATATGGGGGACATAAAAGTTGGGGGTGGGTTTTTACCTCAAATGGGACTCGCGCCAATAGCAAGAAAAAAACAGAGGAGGCAGCTTGATTCCGGCCCAAAAAACACTACCGCTCAATTCCAATCCACATTCACACTCACTGAGACTGTCGAAACAAAAAGTGCACGTACGCTCTCTTTCACTCAGTCGGATCCACAAGCTATACTATGTGAATCGTGCATAAGAAAAGTCCGTTCAGCACACAAGCGCCGACGGAAACCAAAAACGAAAACAAAACACACGCACACACTCAAATCAACACACCAAACAGCACGCTCAAAGAAGAAGTTAAGAGTACGGGACATGCTGCTCCTCAGGTGTTTCTACAGAGACCAGATCGCGATAAAATCATGATGCAGTGGCGAGGTGTACACTTTCGAGATAATCTGCAACCGACAACCACTTCGAGTAAAGATCCCTTGCCAGGCAAGTGTAAGGTCCATACTTCGAAGCAGTCCACGGCTACAGACTCCCACAAAGCGTCACGCCGAATCAGCAAAACGATTATATCGCGACCTGATCCATACAGAAAAATTCGACCAACTGACTGATTGAAACCACTCCCTACCCTGTCTGTCCTGTCCTATACAAACGTCCTCAACCATACCTACGTACTTTCATACCAACCAAAAGAGAAGCCAGCTAGCCAATTCTTCTCCTATGTAAACGAACGATAGGATAGAGCGCCTATGCCAGCTTCCCTTGCCATTGATTCCTTCCTGCCTTCCAATTCCAATCAATCAACCATTCCCTTCTTTCCTTCCCCCCACCTGAGCTAACCAGCCGTATTTATCGCGTTCCTTCCTCAAACATGTACGGTGACCCCTTCGTCGCTTCCTCGGGAACAGTGGAGGCCCCTGCGGTCTGCACTGCCCGTGCACGAGGCTCTTAACATGCGCTGTGCCAGCGGGGACACACTCGCGTCCTTCTTAGGCGGAGCCTGTTGCTCCGTCTGTCCGTCGGGTGTCGCTCCATTCGTCAGCTGCTCCACAATGGTCTTGGGAATGTTGACGTGATGCGGTGGTCCCTGATGGTGGTGGTGGTGATGGCTGTGGTGTTTGTGACGCTCACGCGACTCGTGATGGTGGTGGTGATGGCCGCTGATCACGTGACGTGACGCCGTGACGTCAACCCCGCCGCCGCCGTCACTGCTGTCACCTCTGCCGCTCTGACGTTGCGTGGGCATCATGCGAGTGAACGCGTTGAAGTTCTCGTTCAACTGCTGCAGGTCGCGCACGCTGTCTTTCCTGCAATTCCACAGTACATACATGCATACATAAGCATGTACAAAGGCGACGATTGCGCGCCTCTGTCCGTCCGCGCGCATGGCTCAGTGGCGAAGACGAGCGGGCAGTGGTTCGATTCCTCCGCAGGACTCAACAGCACACTGAATGAAGGAATGTGCGTACCTCTGCAAGAGATTCTCCGGTGTCTGAAGCGGCGTCTGTGGCAGCTCATCCAGCAACATCCACGGATGCTTCAGTACATCATCAGCCGTGTAGCGCAAGCGAACGTCTTTCACCTGCACACAAACCAGAAAGCCATTTAGAACAAAATGAGCAACTGCAGTTACACGCCCCCTACAGATGTGTCACTTGCGTACTGTACGTAACATAACAAGTCTAGTAGTTACCGCACTATCCATTGTGAATAGTACACGATCGCACGCATAGTAGGTATACCGTACGTACACTGTACATAACAAGTCTGTTAGAAAACCGTACGAAACGTTCTGTGCAGGCAGTGCAATAACCATTGTATACCGTACCTGCACGTACGTACACTAAGTCCGTTAGTAGCCCTACGCCGTACGTACTGTATATACATGCAGTGTATACATAACCATTCTGGTAGTGTCCCGTACGTAGTATGTGCTGTACATACCAAATCCGGTGTGACCGTACGTACAAATAAATGTATGAGGTACAAGTAAGTCTCCGGCTGTGGAGAAGGTTAGTGGCGTACCAGTAGATGCTTGATGAGGTCTTTGGCGTTGTGGGAGATGTGGTGCCAGTCCTCGGTGGGGAAGTCGTAGTCGCCCTTCTGGATGCGGTGGAAGAGGCGGTCCTGACAGTCCGAGCACGGCAGCCCCTGGTCCCAGCCGCAGTTCTCGCGCCAACAGTCGCCGAAAAACGGCGGATACCTACAGCCACAAACAACCACAACGCTATACAACGAATACTACGACTGATCAGGCCTTCACTATACGTACGTACGAAGCAGTGAGGTAGGTAGCCTACTGTACGTACCAGGGTTCATACCAAGGAGGCCTCAGTCGTTTTCAAGACATTTTAAAGACACATTTAGTAGGGGAGTACATGTAATTGGGGGGCGTAGCCCCCCACCGGGGTCTGGGGCGGAGCCCCAGCCGCCGGAGGCCAATGGGGGTCTGGGGGCGAAGCCCCCAGCGGGGGTCCAGGGGGCAGAGCCCCCTGGTCCCGCTGAAGGCGAAATTTTTTTGGAAATTTATACAAAATGCCCATAAAAATCTTGTCTAAAAATGTATCAGATAGCAAATGGATGAACCATACTGGGTGTGTATGTCTAGTCATCAATCAATACTACTGGCTTTCAAAAAGCAAGCAAGCAAGCAAAAGGTACACTACCACACCCTTGACTACTGATTACCATAATCTTGGCTATTCGATTATTATTCATATAGCACAGCCATTCATTCGACACGTTGCACGCTCACTCTCACTTTCACCAGCTCACTTTGGTCTAAGACAAGAGTTTTGAGCCCAAACCGCACATATAGACCGCGCAAGGAAAAATTCTTCACTGCACACAGAGCGATAAAAATTTTTTTTGTATCCACTCGCACGCAACTGAGAAAAAATTGCTCAATTTTTCAAGACACTCATCACTTTTAAAGACATTTTCAAGACAATCAAGACACTTTTCACATTTAAAGACAATTTCGAGACGTTCGAGACATTCAAGACACGGTATGAACCCTGACGTACGTACACTACAACTGATGCCGTGTAGGGTAAACGCGACATGAGCCGATACGAAAGCAGTGAGGTAGGTACTGTACGTACGTATAGTATAGTATAACTACACCGAAACGCCAAACGGCAGTGCCCTGTGCATGTACGTACAGTACATACATACGAGCGGCTAGAGTTTTTGCTACCGCTTCGTGTTCAAGTGGCTTGAAGCGCACCGGAAGTGTACGTACATACTGTAGCCACAGTACAGCGGGCTAGAATTTTTGCTGCTGCTTCGTGTTCAACTGCGTACTGGACAGTCACCATGAAACAAGACTAGTGGCTCATTCACATTGGGAGAAATGCGCCCGGCGCAGACTCCGACCATGTGAATGGGCCATTAGTCGACTGCCTAATAAGCATACTCAACTCACTCAGTGGTGCGCCACGGTCGTGAACTCCGAATTCGGAGCCCTGACTAAAAGCTTCAATATGTAAAATCTCGGAGCTCGCTTCAAACTCGCTCCGTTTTTCCAAACTGCGTGTGAACAACCGAGTTTCTAACTCGAAGACGTGTGAGCATTGACGTTCGTTTCGGTTCAAAGTGAAGTCTTTCCAAACTCGGAGCGAACTCGCTCGGAGCAAACTCGGAGCACGTCTCAAGCGCACCACTGACTCACCCGCAGAGCATGATGTAGAGGATGACGCCGAGGGACCAGAGATCGCAGCGCTTGTCGTAGGTGAGTGCCTCCCCGACGAAGGCGTCCACCACCTCCGGCGCCATGAACTCCGCACTGCCCACCGGACTCTGCAGCTCCGGCGTGGTGATGCTGCAGGCCGCCGCCGCCGCCTTCGCCTGCTCACTGCTCAGCTTGGACGCCAGGTCCAGGTCGCACAGCTTCACCGGGTGCGCCCGCTCCGGATACGTGCACAGAATGTTCTCCGGCTTCACGTCCCGGTGAGCCACGCCTACACAACAAAGAGCGTGTACGAGCCCAGTGAGGAAGTACAAGAGAGGCAGTTTGAGAAATTGAGCTGTGCAGTCAGATGGGACGTGCGCTAAGAGGGGCGTAATCCAGTGCTGCGCTGCGTGTTCGACTCACGCACTGGCCGCCCAATTTTTCAAATTTCTTCTCTTGTCCTCGCATCTCTTAACAGGCAAAACATCCCCTTTTCTTGTATATGGCAGGCAGTCCTCCCGGTCTATGTGGCAGCACCTTGTGTGGCCTGGAAGTGGAAGCACCCGGGCTCGATTCCCGCGTGTACACGTTCGAATGCAGCCTACTACTACTACTGTACCTCTGTCATGGAGGAACTTGAGTGCGTGTGCGATGTCCTTGACCACCAGCTGGGCTTCCTGCTCCGTGAAGCACTTCTGTCGCTGGATGTGGTTGAGCAGCGGGCCGCCCGCCATCTTCTCGAAGATCAGATAGAACATCGCGTCCTCCTCGAAGTACTCCACCAGTTGCACTGAAATCACACAACATATACACACTGCACATATGTACTTACTGTCAGCTTAGAAATGAGATCAATTTGAGATCAGTTCCGTCCTCTACTCCACCTTATATAGGGTGCTATGGGGTAAACCCGGACACCTAGTATATCTCAGCAACCATACGACCGATTGAGACAAGTATTCTACCAATCGATCGATTCCTTGAACTCTCCTCTTTCAAATGAGCTACCATATGTTCATCATTTGCAGAAGCGGCAAGTTCATAAAAGCTACGGTGTCCGGGTTTACCACATAGCACCCTATACTGTATCTAAGGACAGAAGCGTCGATGTCCTATTGACCCCAGCAGCTATGCGTAGCGTGTGTCGTGTAGCTTTCTGCAATGGGTAGCAATTCAATTCGGCCTGCGCAGAGTGGGGGTGGATCATTATTGAAGCCCTGCACCCCATCTACACTGGTGTTGTGTAGGCAGCTTACCGATGTTTGGGTGGTCGGCGCACATGTGGAAGGATTCGATTTCCTTGATGACTCGAGTGCGTCCTCCGGCGCATCCGGGACGCTTCTCGATCATCTTCACAGCGTACTCTTTACCCGTAGCCAGTGAGACGCACGTCCGAACCGACGCGTACGCGCCGCGGCCCAGCATGTCGTCCTTGAGCGTGTACACGTCTGCAACACACACAAACACACGCATGTCATACAGGAATAACACGGGATTCACATAGAAACGGCGGCGGAGGGTCGACGGTGGCTATATGCCTATACTACGCGACTGCGCACCCATACAGTCATGCCGCGTTCACCAGACACGTCCCTACTACTACCGTACGTTCGTCAACCCACTGTCTGTCAACCCAACCCCACGTCAACCGTATACGGGTTGTGCCGACGTACGGATTTACGGACATCTGGTGAACGCGGCATCAGTCTGTTTCTTTTGCAAAACGCGAGACAATGTCTGACCGAGTATACGATGGACACGTGCTTGTGCGTAGAATAGGCAGGGCTACCCTCAATCGTCCACCGGTCCTTCATGAATCGGGCACTATTACGCATGGAAAGCTAACTAAAAATTTATAAATTGCCTCTCCTGCAAGCATTTGCAAGTTGAACAGAAATCTCATGTGTATGGGAATGCTCCGTCCCTCCCGAACGAATCATCTGAAAAATTTGCACGAGAGCATTGCCTGCAAAGGAAAAGGAAAGGAACAGCCGCCTTTCTCTCTCCCTTTCGCTGTCCCTTTGCCAACTTCTTTCCACGCACATGACACGAATGAATACCGTATTTACCTGTGCATAGCCCCCCCTATGCATAGCCCCCCCTATGCATAGCCCCATATTGGCAAAACATAAAAAATGCCCTATGCATAGCCCCCCCCTATGCATAGCCCCATATGTACTGTACAGTACCTGAACCTACCTACATAAGCTGGTCATAAGCTACCCATAGCCACTCCCACACCAAGCTAAGGTGCCTATAAGCCTGCTTGGGGGTGTATTGTGCTAGAATAACCCTGTTTTGACCTCAATTATGCCCTAAAACACGTGCTTTTGACCTAAAAAATATGCCTCTGCGCACCTCTCAAAAACATAAAAAATGCCCTATGCATATCCCCCCCCCCCTATGCATAGCCCCCCCTATGCATAGCCCCATATAGGACCTCTCAATTTTTGCATAGCCCCATGGGGCTATGCATAGGTAAATACGGTAGTGCGTCCTTGACAGCGCAGCGTGCAAAAACCTCCGATGCCCATGGATGATCTATCTTTCTGGCCCCTTCAGCCATGCAACACGTACATACATACATACGCTAGGATCATCCAACCGTGTTCTCAGTGTAAATGCGTACATCCTTCCTTCCCGCACCGCACTGTGCTGCAGGCATACGTACATCAATTCCTGCCCGAAAGTCTCTTTTTTCGCTGCAAAATGCTTTCAAACCAACAACCCCAGAGAATGTCCGGCCTTGACTGGGCAAAACTTTCTATCTTCCCATCCCCTTCTCCTCTTTAGATTTGTGACAACGGCATGACGTACATACAGCATAACTTGGAGCGAGATAAACATCTCCTTCAAATTCCGACTGCCATTTACACTCGTGACTGGGTTCGCTCGAGTTCCAATCCAACCCCATCCTCCTTCGCTCTCTACCACACACAGCGGTTTTTCAAACGCAAAATAAAAGCGTTCCGCAGCTGCAACCAAGGCTACTGAACCGAGGTTGGTCCCCTTCCCTCCTCCCTTTTTCCTTTAACTCTCCTCCATTACCCTTTTGTTCCTTGCGCCTTTCGTTCTCCCTCCCTTCCTCTCGTCTTTCTGTGCTCTTCCTTGCGCCTTCCGCCCCCCCCCCCCTCCCTCCTCGTTTTCTCCGCTCGCCCCTCCCCCCCGAAAAATCCCCCCCCCCCCCCCGCTACTATTCGCCCCTCACTGCTAATGCCATCCTGGAAGTAAATTGCTCCCGAATTCACAATGAGATCTCTGTGCGTGTGCGACAGCGTTGCCCGCCGACTATACATACTTCGATATGCACGTACGTACGCGTACATACTACTGTATTTGCAGCAGTTTCAGTTCTCCGTCGCCCTGACAATAGAGGACAACTGACGACGCACTCGGGCCCTGAAAAAAAGGCCGCCGGGTAGCAGAATATTCTCGAATAACCGCAGCGCCATTATTTCAGCAGCAGCTCCGGTTTTGGCTTTTCTACTCACCCGACTCATGCACTCCTATGCTATTCCATATACGCATTACATTCGATTCCACTCTACACTCATAATGCACGCGATGCATAATGCATGGAATAACCAACCAAACCAAACTTGCTTTTATGATCCATCCATGCCACAAAAGCAAACCGAGCAAAACCCAGAGCCTATTTTAATCCTCCCTCAAACTAAATACCGCACGCATTCTCAAATAAACAAATGCAAAACAAGATCCCCGGGCCCATACTATACAGATTCACTGCGCATATGTACGTACGTACATATTGCGCATTACTATAGCAAGTACGTACGATTACGTACATTCTTCTCCTGTGAAGGACGACAAATTCTCGAAACTTCTATTGATTTCCCACAAACAGCCCCCTTGCATTGCTTTGCACCACGCCACATAGGCTTGAAGGCTATCTGTCTATCTGCCATCCTAACTCAACCGTGATTAAGGCGATAAACACCGGTGAGTGCGCGTGATACCCCGAAGGAGAGGCCTGGAGCCCGGATTTACGAAGAAAGCAGCGAACCGCTAAGCTTCTCCTGTTAGCCTAGCACATAGGCTCTCCTAGCTCTTTCCGTTCATTTTTGCACCCGCTTGCTTGCTCAAGCTAGTCCGATCCTGGCTCATTTCAAGGCAGCTTGCTAGAGCCGGCATAAACAAGCGAGCCCCTGCTCACAGCAGACATGGACATTTTCAAAATTGCTTTGCTCAGCATGAAGCGAATAGTCCGTACGTACGTACACACAGTTACAGTAATACCAGTAAGTGTGAAGTGCATGATCTCTCAGCTCAGCGCTAGCGAAGTCTTGTCGTATGTATGCTTTGAGAGTGGCTAGACCCCGGCTGCGTGAGAGCTGATAAGCCCATCGCTCCGCATGGCTGAGTTCAAAACCGCTGGTAAACAACGTAGCTCACTACACGCCATTCTATTTCGCTTCCTTTACCAGCCAGCACCCTCCTGGGAGCATCAGAACAGCACAGTATGTGATATTGAGTACGCACTGTCAGGAGCAAAATAAGGCACTGTGTGTACGTGTAATGTACTACCTATTGCTATTGCTAATACACCTCAAACCTATTGCTATTGCTAATACCGCAAAGCTTCATCTCCGGTCGGTATAACAACCAAATAATTCAAAGATTACTACAGCGCTTTTGTACCAACCGTATACATGTGCACAATCACAACAGCGGACCCCTGATAGATAGGAGCAGCGCACAAAAACACAAAGCTTTAAAGCTGATCAGATCTGGGCTGGAGCAGCTGTAGGAGGTCACCCCCAGCTGAGCCCAGAGCCCATATTTTTGCAAAAAGCCAAAACAAACGTACCGCTAGCGAGCGCGGTCTTTTACAGTGCGGCAATAAAAAACAGCACAGCATGCAGCAGCACTCGTCGGTGTATTGTGATGGTCCGGGCTATGTGTAAACGTAGAGAGAGCACCCCTGCCAAGCCAAGATAGGCACGTGCTGCGCTGTGAATCATATGATAATCAAGCAGTAACCTGCAGTGCAGTGGTAGTAAAACTGACTGCCAATCCCCTTTTTACCTTTTGTGCAAATGAAGAACTAGGCCTCTACCACCTACCTACCATCCACACCAAATACCACCCAGCGCCATGCACCATCACCCTCGTCAGCTGTGTCCACTCACTACTCTCCCCATTCCATCCAATATCGTCCCAAATTCAGCATTGCAGACAAGAGAAGATATGTGCGTGTAGTAAAACGCATATCCCTTCGTCCATCTACGCAGCAGAAACGGCAAGAAGATACCGCCGCCCCCCTCCCCCCCCCCCCCCCATGTGGTGCGGCTGTGAAAGAGGATAAAGAGAGAACAGACGCCACAACAAGGAAGAGAAAGAGAGGAGGTCGGCAAGGGGATTCTACTATACTGCCTTTCTACGATTTTCTCGCCGTGGTGTGGTGTTTAGAATGTTCTGGACACAAAGAGATTGAACACAGCCGCCTCCTTCCCCTTCCCGCACTCACTGGACGGTGTAAGGTCCGGTACACAACCCCTTCCCCAATTCACAAATGACATAACTTCCGCCTGCGCTGTTTATTTTTGAGACGGAAAGCGTACATTTGAAGCGGAAGGAAACAAACCCCACTTCCAAATGTGCGTCCCTGCTCCCGTCCCAGAAGAGGCTATAAATCATACACTACAGCCACCGTAGTAATTTGCTATCCCCTTTTCCCTCCCTCCTTCTCTTCTTTCCAGAAGAAAACCACCTCTCATCAGAGTACTTTGCAGTCAGGCGCGACACTAACAAAACCCAGCCACCCCACACCCTGGTTGAGGCTCCCGTTCTACGCATACGTACAACACCACCATCAATACGTACTGGACTGACGGTCCGTGTGTGCGTGTGTACATATGATACGTGTGTACAGCACAAATATTGGCCCAAAAAGAGACCGACTTCTCCTCTTCTCATCTCAACTCAGGTTCAGAGTCGAGTCTGGTCCAGCCAATCTTGAAACTTTAACTAACCCAGCCCCATCCATCATCTCCCAGAGAAAAATACCTGCTGCTGATGCTGTCACGGACCACAAACTACTCCAAAAGACATCCCCACCCCACCTCATATCAGGAGGACAGGACCAGTACACCATCAGCTCATTATTTCCCTCGTATCTCTCTCAGCCCCCTGCAGCCATGCAGCACTTATCGAGTCCACTGCCGTATTCAGATGCTATCTGCACACCTTTCACTGCATTGCATGTAGAATATAGGTTGTGTTTGCGGTCGTATCAAAACAACCAAAGTTCTGGGCAAAGCACAAGCAGCAATATGCGCCAGCCAGTCGCCAGTTTATGGCCGTCGCCGCCTTTGCGACACCAAAAAACATGTGAGCGCCAGAGACGACATTTATTACTTTCTTTTAGCACCAATAACAAACATGATAAGATAAGGCATCCATTGCTTGCCAGAAGAGCAATTTTGCGGCTTAAAAAGCAAGCATCTCTTCTTCTCCAGTTTTTTGATCGAGGCGCCGATTTGGTGACGTACGTTTGACTTGCACTTTGCTTTGCACGCCAAAGAAAAAACATCTCTGGCGACTTGACTTGCTAACGTCTCGCCAGTTTTTTGTGCGAGAGCCCATCATCATAAAATTGAACTTTCCAGTCGAGTCAGTAAACAAGAAGCCTGACGAAAGCGCGATTAAAAATCTTGTACCGAACCGCCATCGGACAATAATACAAATGGTAAAATAGCTTTCGCTTCAAGCCATGACGTCTCTTCACATTTCAAAATAGGAAAATTAGAAAATTATGCACCGCAAGGCACCGGATCTCCCCTCTGACTACTACCTGCTAAACCTGCTCTGCTCAGCTTGCCTACGCAAACAACCCTACCCCCTCTGTAGTTTCAAGTCATAATCTGCTCAAGCCGACAGAATGCTTCTCTTCTGACAAAAACAAGCTTACTCGTTGATCAAAGCATAAGCTCGAATTTCGATAATTACCCATACAGCAAATATGCAATCATTAAACATTCACCTGCTTGTTTTTCCCTTTTCTCTCCCCTTTTCTACCCACGCTCACACCAAAAGCCTCAATAATTACACACATGGTGCAAATGCTTGCTTGGAGGGGCTTTCCATTCCATTCATCAGGGTATCAAGGGTAAAATCGGTCAATCCTCGAGCAAAATTGGTCACCAATACAAACCGAATGATGCCGCGTTCACACGGCGGATGTAAGACGTACGTCCGTCGTATCTATCTATCTGTCCGACAACGTATCCGATCTAGGAGTATATGGCACTAAACGACCATGTACTCCTACATAGGTACGTTGGACTTAGCACGTCGAACGGACGTCTGTCCTGTGAACCGGGATAAGGGTAACCGAAAGCTAATTTGGTCCAGGGAAAATGGGCTATCAAATTTGATTTTCGACCCAACATCCGTATGCAATCGACGGACTACTATGGTACCCATTTTGTCCCGACCCAATCTTCCCTCATGTTCCCTCGCTCCCCCTACCAACACCACCCAAAAAACAGCGCGTGGTCTCTTACCGTCGAAGCGCGGTCCGGAGATGGTCTGCACGCGTCGCTTGGGGCGCTTGGCCGTGGGGCTGCCCTGCGAGTTCTTCTTGGGCGGCGGCGGCGGCGGCATGTCCATGGCCTTCTCCTCCGTCGCCTCCTTTCGCTTCTCGCCGCAAGTCCCTCCGCCCCCTTCGCTCTCCGTCGACGAGCTCTTATTGGCCAGCTGACTCTCCGCCAACGGCTTCTTCTCCACCGACGACGACGACGACGACGAAAACAACCGGGGAGACTGAGACTGATCCTCGTGATCAGAGTCTTAAAAGACAAAAGAACACGAATACCAAAACAGTCACTATCGATCATAGGGATAACTGTCCCTAAAGTGGGATACTTTTCGGGCTACAGTTTGACCATTCTGAGCTACGGGCACGGACCATACCGTATTGTTGGGTGTATAGCCTCATGGGGCTACAAAAATTGAGAGGTCCAATGGGGGATAAAACACCCAAAAATACGGTAGTTCATCCAAAGAGAGAGCAAGGCCTTGGCTAATAGCATTCCCCGAAGCAAACTCTGTTCCAGGTAGCATATTTCTCTCCCGAGATATACCCCAGTCCCCCCTCCCAAGTACCCCAATATGAACAGCACTTACTCAATTCAGGGTCGTCAAATCGGAACATGGTTTGAATGAGTAGTAGTAGCTGCTCTGAGTCAGAGAATTGGTTCTTTCTTTCTCCGCGGCTTCTTTTGCAGGGTGATTCTGTCTGGTCCTTTCTTTCTTTCAAGGTTCACAAAGTTCTTGAATTCCTTTCCTACCCGTTGGTGTGACCACAAGCGAACAAATTCTTTGAGGAGACGAAGGAAAAGATGAGTGCTTCCTGTCTTCTCCCGTTGTTTGCGGCCTTGTGGACGTCCTTCTGTTCTTATCTGGCAGCTGATGGTCTTCTGTATTATCAGTTGGCTGTTTGGGGGATGATTGAAGCTGTGTATGACGCAACTCTGCGTGTACTGTACGTGGAAAATGATGGAAAGATGATGATGTGATGTTGGGCTGCCCTTTCTCCTACACACCCCGAAGCCTAGCGAGCTTCCAACCTTCGTAGTTGTCTGCAGAAAAAGAAAACAATTCGAATGCGCAAATGCAGCAGCAAAATGTCATGGCTCTTTATATGTGACGCGCGCCTCAAAGATACAGATGCCTATCTTCTCTTTTGCACCTGCTCACCAGTCATATTTGGTCACAAAACGCCTACTTTACTCTGAAGAATGTACGTATCACAGCTGCAATGTTACTTTCCTAGAAGAAACAAGGCGCAAAGCAACTTTGCTGAAAGACAAAAGACGGATTTGCTAACGAGACGAAAACAAGAGAAAGGGGCTCATTAGCACGACGCTAATAACAAAATCAAGTTCCAACGAGAAATTGAATTAGCATGGACGGACACAGCCTGTGCTTTTGAAAGTCCGAATATTACCTGCCCCTGAACTATAGAGTTTACCCTGAACCCCTCAAGCGTCTCATTCGCGACACTGATAAATTAGGCGGAAGAAAAGCTAATGGACCCTCTCTGAGCAAGGAAATTTGCCATCTCTGATTACCAGAACGAACGAAGAACAGCAAGCCCAAATGAAGGATTGACGCAATACGTGACATTTACAGGTGGGATATTCACTGCAAGATAGGGCGCACCGCGGATGGGGAAGCGGAAAACTACCGAAATAAACGCGAGAGGAAGTATACTACAAGCCCAGATATTTATTTGGGAACATTTTCGATTCCACCTCAAAAATAAAGCCGTAAAGCTGACGACGACGAAACGCAACGAATGTACGCAGTTTCATCAGATTTTGATGACAACACGTGCAACATCATTTCACATTCACAGTATTTCGAAAGGCGCAGCGCTGCATGACAGACTGGGCAAGGTAGGGCAGAGCAAAATATGACGACAGTTTGTTTCACCGTATTTTATAGGCGAGACCAGACGGAGAGCTGACGACGTCCTTCTCTTATCATTCGAGAAGCAAAACAAGTTTACGCCAACGCCAGCAAGACAAAGCAAAAGCAAACGATCAAAACACCACTCAACTCAACAAACACAGAAGAGCCGAGCCGCACGCCAAGACACGTGAGAGAGAAGGGCGCAGCATATGCAAGCGCGCTTGTGTGGTGTGAGTGTGACGAATATATAGCACATACACTACGTACACTAAAGACCGCACGCTGGCAGGCAGATACGCGGCGCGGATCACTTTGGCAAGGCTACGCTGAAAATCAATCAGGTGACCCTATTGTAACAACAGTAAGTAAAAGCCCGCGCAGCGCTAGCGCAGCGCCCCACGTACGTAGCGCGCGCAGCCCTTCGCTGCTAGCGTTTTCGCTACACAGCAAGCACGCGCACGCCAGCACGCGAACAACGCAGTTCGACGTTGTCATTTCTTCTCCGCGTAACTGAAGGGTCTCGAACTGATTGTTGGAATCGACATCTACCTACATGAGTAACAGTCAATACTTGAATTATTTTTCTTGCATATCGTATATCCTACCTGGGGATTTCACGAATTGATCTTAAATAAACGCAAAGAATCAAGACTATGACTATTCGCTAATTGCGTTATTATACCTGAGTGGCCGAAAGATGGCCATGGCCAGCCAAGACAAGACCACTGACTATGACTGGTTGACCAGTCGACTTC